>VYZP01035959.1:0-15610 GCA_013400635.1 Hypocryptadius cinnamomeus
TTGGACTCGATGATCTCAGAGGGCTTTTCCATCCTTAATGATTCTCTGATCAATACTGCTCCCCAAATGTACAACACTAGAGACTTGTGAGAACCAGAGGGACCTGCCAAGGACAGCTGAAACCACACCCACCCTGAAGGGGCTGCAGTTTATTCTCCAGGGCTCTGCTAGGAATGTTTTTAAGTCTGAAAACTGCTTGAAAAGCTACTGAGTTCCAGCTCCTCCAGGAGCCACGTGCAGGGCTGGGAAGAGGCTGTGTCACACAGGTGCACTCATACCCACAGGTACTGTACACAACCACATCCACACACACCCCACAGAGCAGGGAAATCATTAGCAACAGTGAAATCATTAACACCTCCCCGTGGAAATCTGATCTGATAAATGCTGAGAACCAGGGGAGCCCTGAATGTCACAACCCAGCCCCAGCACAGGGGGTTCAAACAGCCTCATGTGCCTGCTCAGGTGTGGCAGTGGCTGTGCTATCCCTGTTCCACAACCTCACACCAGGGATACAACCCTCCCACTCTTCCCTCACGTGGATTTCAGTGGGCAGAAGATGTTTTAGCAGACAGCAGAACAACAGGAAAAAACAGAAAAGGATGTTCCCATCTCTGTGCCATAACTCTATTCTCACTCTTTGCAGAGGAATTTTAATATCTGGAAATGCAAGGTTATAGCCTGAATGATGGAATTTGGGTTTGTGCAAATAATGGCACATTTTAAAATGATATTTCATAAGGAAATTGGAATACCTGAGCAAGTCTCTAGCTTTGTTTTTATTTATGAAATGAGAAAAGGAAACAGAACATACCTTTGTCCATCGGCAGAGCTTCACCCCAGAATGGCTCCCAATGAGTTTATAACCTGAAAACAAAGCAGAAATCATCAAACAGTTGAGTTTAGCCTGCAAGAATTGACACACAAAATATGCCAAGGGGTACCCAGAGCGATGGACACCGTGGACTCAATGCTGCTCCTTCCCACTGGCCCCAAGGTGACACCACCAGCAATGGCAGTGCCATCCGAGGGACCTCAGCCAACTGCAAATGGTTTCTTGTAGTGGGCCATGGATTGATATTGCTGAGTCTGCTTTGAATCAGGGGGCCCAGGGGACTGCTTCATGGACAGGATGGCAGAGCCTGACTAACCCAGGGACAGCTCACAGACCCAAGGAGCAGGACAGGGAACCAGGAGCATCTCCCCGGCCCCAGGTCATGACCCCAGAACAGCCTCCTACCCAGCACCCAGGATCCCTGTCTCAGCCTGCAGGACAGGAGCTGATTCCCAGTGCAGCTGGGAGGGCACAGGAGGGGAACACAACCAGGGCTCAGCCTGAACCCCACCTGAGCCTCACCAGTTCCACGGTGAGGGAGCTGCTCCTCCACACCCAAAGGAAAGCTGAGCTCACACCAGCTGCTCAGTCCCCAGCCAAGATCAACACAATTCTATTCCAATGGGTCCTGGAGGATTAATTGCACAACGTTCCTTAAGCACTAAGTGCTATTATTACCCGAACTGCTCGAGTGGGGCTATATTCCTCTTTGAGAAAAGTGCTTAGAGGCCAATATGTCTGAAGGATTAAAAGTCCCTTCAAAATCAGCATAAAAATAAGAGGGATTTGAGACGCCTGCTGTATCCCTCACAGTGGCGTTCACATGTCACTGGCCTGGCTGTCCCCAAAATCAGCACCTCCCAGCTGCCTACTGCACCTTCCTGCTGCTCTTATTAACACTTTCAAGGCAAGGAAAAATATCACATTTTAGCTATCAAGTCTTCTTCCTGCCTACCAGCACAAACTTAACAGGGAAAAAGCCTTCAGCTCAGCAAAGTGGCCTTCAGCTCCTCCACAGCAGCAGCACAGGTGCCCTGCCCTCTCTCTCTCCCTGAGCTGCTCTGGCACAGCAAGGTCCCAAAGCAAGGTGAGAGCAACTGCATCCCAAAGTCCCTCACACCTGCAAGGACACCGAGCCAGCCAGGAACTGCAGGAGCAGCAGATGCCACACCAGCTGCAGCAGGCAGAAATCAAATGTGTGCACACAGACAGGGCTAACAGGGAACCAAACAATGCTCTGCTCCTGCCACTCAAACCCAGCAGGGACCTGCCCAGGTTCCTCTGCCCACTCCACCTGGTGGTGCTTGATCCATCTCCTCACACTGGAACATACAGACAGAGTGACCTCTGCTGCAAGAAGGCTGGAGAGGGACTGGGGACAAGGGATGGAGGGACAGGACACAGGGAATGGCTTCCCACTGTCAGAGGCAGGGCTGGATGGGATATTGGGAAGGAATTGTTCCCTGGCAGGGTGGGCAGGCCCCGGCACAGGGTGCCCAGAGCAGCTGTGGCTGCCCCTGGATCCCTGGCAGTGTCCAAGGCCAGTTTGGATATTGGGGTTTGGAGCAGCCTGGGACAGTGGGAGCTGTCCCTGCCCTGTCCCTTGAAGGTCCCTTCCAGCCCAAGCCATTCTGGGATTCTGTGACAGCCCTTCTAAGCCAGTCCCCAAAGCTATGTGCAGTCCTGGGGACACTTTTACCACAGATTGGCTCACACTCAGAGGATGCTGGTGCAGGTTCCAGGGGCACAGCCACACACACACACAGCTGCATGTGGCTGGAACCCAACACCTCCCTGCCCTGGCTCTGTCCTGCCTCTTTCTGTAGCTTTTCTCTGCAAACAGCTTGTCCAGCAAGGTCTGATCTCAGCTAAGACCTCCCTGACCTGCTAAAATGTGTCTCCTTACAGGATTTGTGGATGAGAGCTGAAAAGGTGCTGCATTCTCCCTCCCTCTAACACAGCTGTCCAAGGATCTGCTGCTGTCACCCAGCACAGTCCAAGCCTTATTTTTCCCATTTCTCCACATCCAGCACCACCAGTCATATAAGATTATTCTCTCACAGATCACTTGTCAGTAACAGCAACATGGCTGCTTTCAAATGGGTTTTGCAGAAAAATTACATTGGAAATAGGACATGCCCACCCAGATCTGCTACTGAGCTGTTTGAGGGAAGAGAGGAAGCAGCTGAACTGAGCAAGGTGCCAAGCTCCAGAGCTCCAGCATTTTCTCTTAGGTTCCTTAAATCAACTTCCACCATGTGGAGCACCCACAGCTTCCTTTAAAGGCCAAGAAAATGGTACATGTTCAACATCAAAACAGTCTTACAAACGTCAGCCAGCTTGGGGGATGAGAGGGGGGTTACTCATCTCTGTCACTGCCAGGAGTCCCAGCTGTGGTGACAGGAGGGAGCAGCAGAGATGTGCAGAACCCTAAAGCCACAGAACTGGGGTCCTGCACCCTGTGGGGAACTGGGAGAAGGTGTGGTCACCCAGCACTAGGTGCTGGCCATGCTAAGCTTCTGACATTTGGGAATGAGAGAAAATACCAGAGACCAAGGCTGGACACTTGCTCCACCCCTGCTGCCAGTGAGCAGAAACTCTACAACACTGCAAAGCCTTTCTTCAGCACTGGCTGCACTGCTGGGAAGGAGGCAGCAGAGCAGTCTGGGCCAAAAGAAAGGACAAAAGGTTAAGCAAGAAACTGGGAGTGTCCCAGAATCACAGAACTGTTCTGGCTGGGAAACCCCCCTGAGATCATGGAGCCAAACTATTCCCCACCACTGCCCCATGTCCCCAAGTGCCACATGCACAGGGCTGTTAAACCCCTCCAGGAATGGGGACTCCACCCCTGTCCTGGCCAGCTGTGCCAGGGCTGGACAACAAATTCCAGGAAGGAATTTCCCCAAAATCCACCCTGAGCCTGCCCTGGCCCAGCCTGAGGCCGTTCCCTCTCCTCCTGTCCCTGTTCCCTGGGAGCACAGCCCGACCCCCCGGCTGTCCCCTCCTGTCAGGAGTTGTGCAGAGTCACAAGGGCCCCCCTGAGCCTCCTTTTCTCCAGGCTGAGCCCCTTCCCAGCTCCCTCAGCTGCTCCTGGGGCTCCAGACCCTTCCCAGCTCCATTCCCTTCCCTGGACACGCTCCAGCCCCTCAATGTCCTCTCTGCAGTGAGGGCCCAAGTCTGACCCCAGGACTGTGGTGTGACCTCAGCAGTGCCAGCACATGGGGACAGCACATCCTTACTGCAAAGCTTCAAATTGAACATGTGAAAAACAGTGATCAAAGCCAGCCTGAGGGTCTCCAGCCCTGTTCCCACACTGCAGCTCCTGCTGAGCCTTCTGGAAGCTCAGGCCAGCTCCACTCTTCCATCAGCTTTGCCACAACGTCCCCGTGGCTCTGCCAAGGCCAACGGTGTTGAATCCAATCCTCCTGATGGCCCCAAGTCTGGAGCTGTGGGTGCCAGGAGTCCTTGTGAACACATTTCCCCCTTGCTCTGAAGGGCTGTGACTCGTGACCAATAACTCTAAGTGCATATTTGGATACAGCACCTTCCAAACAATCCAGTGTTTGATGGACCTGCTGTTCCCCACCCCTGTGTACCTTCAGACACTACAGCTGAACAAACCAATCTATTTATTATTTCCACAGTCTAATATGAAAAGGATCCCTTCAATTATGAGCAGGCTCACAGTAATCAGCTCAGCTCCCAACTAAAGGACAAGAACATCTCATCTGAAGGCTGGGTATGAGTTGATCCTGCTCTAGATGATAAATTTTAGATGATCTAGAAGCTTGCCAAACTTCACTGAAATTAAGTGTCACTTTTATAGACGTGAATTAAGCTTTTAAACAACCTTTGGGGTGAAATGAGTGTTATCAGGCAGTAACACCAGGCTGAGGAACATGTGGTGATTGCTCACCCTGACAGGCCAACTGGAGTTTAATAGAGCACAGAGGGATGTAAAACTGGAGAGATGGCCAAAGTCACAGCTCCTGATTGCTCCAGAGGCTGGGGCAGGACTGTGCTCAGCTCTTTGGAACCACACTGCAGCACTTCCACTCCATCCTGGAGATAAGAGTTTAAAAGTCCTTTCTCTGAAACTCAAAGAACTCATGGAGGGAGCCAGCTCTGAGTCAGGACACTGCTGTCTATATTCCTAGGGCACATTCCAGTATCCAGGTGCTTTGGATGTGGTTTGCCAGCTTACCAGTGCCAGACACACATCCAGTCTTTCCAAACTCCTGGACATGGATGAATTATGCCCATAACTGAGCAATTCTGTTATTTTTGAGAGCAGAGCAGGTCAGCTGAATTTCTACAAGCACAAGTGTCCCTATCAGGAGCCATGTCATGGCCTCTGCACTGTCTGAACAACCCTGAGAGCTGTGCTGAGCAGCCTTCAGGGACTGCAGACCATCCCCAGGTGGCAAAATGTCCAGAACAAAACCCACAGACACTGAATCCAGTCCAAGCTGTGCCGCATCCTCACCTTGTCCCCAGCCCAGAGTGATGAGTGCCACGCCTTCCTTTCCCTGGGCACCTCCAGGGATGGGGACTCCAAACCCCTCTGGGCAGCCCCTTCCAGTGCCTGAGCACCCTTTCCATGGAGAAATTCCTGCTGAGCCCCTTCCCAGCTCCCTCAGCTGCTCCTGGGGCTTCAGTCCCTTCCCAGCTCCATTCCCTGCCCTGGACATGCTCCAGCCCCTCAGGGTGTGTACTGTCCTGAGGGGCCCAGGGCTGACCCCAGCACTGGAGGTGCCCCAGCAGTGCCAGCACAGGGGACAGTCACTGCCTGGTTGACACCTCCCAGTTCAGATCTCTGCATCACCAGAAGTTTGCTTTGACCCAAAATCCCAAAGCAAAAGATTCAATACTGAAAGAAAGAAGGAGATCCATGGTTGAAAAAGCTCCAGAAACCACAAGCAAAAGACTGAGCCATCCATCTCCAGGAGTGCAGGCTCTGGGAGCTGGGAAAGCCCCTCCAAGGCCTCACTGTGCCTCCAAACTCTGCTGGCTGTCGCAGGGCTGCCCTGAGAGCAGCCAAGTCCAGCTACCACCTCTGCGTGGGGCTAGCCAGCNGGGATGGGAGGTTTGGCCTCCCAGCTGCCTCAGATCCCTGGCACTGTGCACAACACAAACATCTTGAACACTTTTAAGACACAGTAAAAGCCTCCTGGGGGCAGTGAAAGGGATTCAGCTGCTGCACAGACAACCCAGAGCCAACCTAGAGCCAGGGAAATGAGACTGGCAAAGCTCAGGGGTGGGAATGCCAGGAGCTACCACAAGTTCCAGCCTCCATGGCTGATCATATGAGACCTCCAGGATTCTCAAAACCTGGTGTTTCCCTTTTACTCAGATGTCTTTTTTAATCCAAGAGCACCTTCCCCTCTGAAGCACAGGAATATAAAACCTCCCACAGCCAAAGGCAACATTTCCTGTGCAATGATGCCTTTGCCAGAAACAGCCTTGGAGACCACTGATGCCCCCACCTGTACTAACACCAGAGAAAATGCAGCACAGCCTTCTGTATCTGGCCCCTTTGTCCAAAAGCACCACCAAGGCATCCCAAAAGGGGATTGTGGGCTGGTTTGGGTTGGAAGTGACCTCAAAGATCAACCAATCCAACTGGTGATTCAGCCATTCCCATGGGAATGGCTCCCAGTGCCAGAGGGCAGGGATAGATGGGATATTGGGCAGGAATTGTTCCTGGCAGGGTGGGCAGGCCCTGGCACAGGGTGCCCAGAGCAGCTGTGGCTGCCCCTGGATCCCTGGCAGTGCCCAAGGCCAGGCTGGACATTGGGGCTTGGGGCACTCTGGGACAGTGGAAGGTGTCCCTGCCATGGCAGGGGTGGGATGAGATGAGCTTTAAGGTCCTTTCCAACCAAAACCAGTCTGGGATTCTGTAATTCTTTATTCACAGAAAAACACAGCAAATCTGCAAGCACTTGGCATTTTTAAGAGCTGTACCTCAGGGTCAGCTTTGGCTGAAGTCTGGAATGGGAGGTTCCACCTGCACAAGTCTCCTCCTGAAGCACCCAGAACACACCCAGAAGGTAAGAGACAGAACTGCTGACTGCTATGAGCTGCATCTCTTTTCTGTTCTGTTTTCCTGAGACATTTTTCAATCATTCAGGGCACATTCCCTTCTCCACATTTCCATTTGTCTGAACTGTCCCCTTGTGTGGGGTGAGTGTCACATTACAAAGAAAGGACAGCAAATTTTATCCTTGCCCGAACATATCCTGTACTTTGTTCCAGCTTAGACTTAATTTCAAAGCCCAATACTCTCCAAAGCCCTGCCAAAACCTAAAACAAACCAAAAAAAGGATGCACTTCAAAAACTGTGTTTATTTTTTATTTTCCTCTTTGTTATACATGGGGTTATTCTACCAGCTCTGGTAACACATGAGAGAAGAATCAGCCCCCTAAAAGTGATTTATCCATCTCCTCTGCTTCTGTTCAGGTGGTACAGCTGTGCTAGCACATCAGAATTGCAGTCAGCTCTCCACCAGCTCCTGGCAGCTCTCACACAGTGGGGTTTAAGCAACTTCTGCTGCCTGGACTCCTTGCTTTCAGCTGTGTGTTTGCCCTTTATTTACTGACATTTCCTAAAGAATTGATCTTTGTGCCTAGGTTTGGTCACTGTGTTTATTCTGCTCACCAAGAGTAATTTCTTAGCTAGCAAAGTAATTTTTAATCTGCCCACAGCCAGTATTTGATTTCTGTGACACATTCTGGGGACTGCACCAGTGCCACCAATCCCAGAGCCAGCTGTGGGCTGCTAGTGCCACCTGGAGTTAAACAGCTCCTCCCAAAGCCTGCCAGATCCCAAAGCCTGGAGCACAGAGCCTGCAAAGAACCCAGCCAGCAGCACCAGGTCTGTGCAATGCCTTGAGATCCCATTTCCACACACTGACCATTCCAAAGGCTCAGCACAGAGAGCCAGGCTGAGCTGGGCACAAGAGCTGCAGGAACTGGGAACCTTGGCCCAAGACGGGCCAGCAAAAGTCACCAAAGCTTTTAAAAACCTCAACTCCAGGTTGGTGAGCACTTGAAAAGCCCAGCCTTCAGTATTTTTCTGAAGTCAGCCTCTTGCCTGCTCTTCCCCACTAAAAGCCACAGGCCAAAGCACAGCTTTAGCTGCAGCACAAAGTCAGAGCACGACAGTTTAAGTGGCTGCTGAAGCCCAGACTATTTGAGATAAGAGCTGTCTCTTAATGCACCACTTGTCTTTGGAGACAAGTAAAATAGAGGTGTCCTGGGCACCCTGGGGCTAAATTGTAGCTTTCCTTAACCAGTAAGGACAGAACCAACTGGACTGCAGCAAAACTGTCCTTGTGGGAGAGAATAATTATCCAATGTCAGCAGGGTCAGCCTTTGGCATCATTAACCCACTCCCAGTGTGCTCCAGGCAGGGTGAGCAGGGATTTGTTTGGTCCTGTTACAGCAGGAGAGAGCAAAGCAAAGAGCATGGCAGAAACACAGTGTGAGCAGCTTCAGAAATCCTGAAATCATGGAATGGTCTGACCTGAAGGGACCTAAAGCCCAGCCAGTGCCACCCCTGCCATGGCAGGGACACCTTCCACTGTCCCAGGCTGCTCCAAGCCCTGTCCAGCCTGGCCTTGGGCACTGCCAGGGGTCCAGGGGCAGCCACAGCTGCTCTGGGCACCCTGTGCCAGGCCTGCCCACCCTGCCAGGGAACAATTCCTTCCCAATATCCCATCTACCCTGCCCTCTGGCAGTGGAAGCCATTCCCCACTGGAGCCTCCTCAGCAAACACTCAGCTCTCAGGGCTTTGGGCTCACTGCTCCTGTTCCACTCCTGCCCTGTTAAGGGAAGTGCGTCAGAGCCGACCTGGGGCTGCTGAACAACCCCTGTGACATGACAAGGCTGATGGAGGTGGCTGGCACTGAGACACATCATGTCTGAGCTCCAAATAGCTCAGGCAGGCAGTGAACAATCCCTCTCCCAGCTGCCAGCATCCAGCAGGACGTGGTTGGCTTCAGTCAGACCATCAGCGTCAATAAAACATTTGGCAAATCCAGGAGCAGCTGTGACTAATGATGGCACCAACCCCAGCAGAGCACAAAGTCATGGTCAGCCCCTGAGTCATGAACAGCCTGACTGGAAGGGACCACAGGGATCCTCCAAGTCCAGCCCCTGCCCTGCACAGACATCCCAACAATCCCAGCCTGAGCATCCCTAGAGCTCCTGGAGCTCTGGCAGCCTTGGGACTGTGCCCATTCCCTGGGCAGCCTGGGCAGTGCCCAGCACCCTCTGGGGGAAGAACCTTTCCCTGAGCTCCAGCCTGACCCTCCCCTGGCACACAGAAGGGTGTTTTGGTTTTTTGTTTGTTTTATAGAAAAAGAAAACCCTATTGTGTTTTTCTACTTTCATCTTTCCTATTGAAACAGCAGCTCAAGACTCCCTCTAAAGCTCACCAAGGATTTAAATGTACTTCCTGAGAAATCAGGAACACTGGAAAGGCTCACCAAATATACCAAATCCTATACCAAATCCTCCTGGCACCCAGGCCAAGCAAAAGCAACTTTCAGCCCAAAAGGGATTGTGTAAAAAATTTACAAGCAACCCCAACAAGCAAATGTAATATTGGGCTGTATTCACCAAGCACCACAGGAAATGTGAACATGGAAAGCTTGTTTCCACTTTCAGTTTATTTCATTTCTTCCTGGCTACCTGGACACACAGAATGGCCGAAGCACTACCAGCAGCATTGCAAACCCAACAAACAACCACTGCCAGCCTCTCCCCCAGCAAGGGCACTCACCAAAGCCTCAGAGCTGTGGTGCTGTTTCAGAAGGAGCTGGGCACTGATGGAAATGGAACTGGAATTGTGTTGTTGCCTCTGGCTGGGACTTTCAAAAGCAGCTCTTGCTGAGTATCAAGGTATCTGCAAGCAGGCAGCTCCAAGGGCTCATACCTCTGCAACCCATTGGGGAGGCTAAATTTAGGCAATATTCAATGCCAGGCTAAAATAAAAACCTTTGCTTAAGCGCTGTTCCCTTTACCTCGAGGAAGGTAAATTGCTTTGAAGGTGAATCCACAGTGAGCACTACCATGGTCTGAGGAGATGCTGCTCCAAGGAAAACCTCTGTTATGCAACTGCAGTATCAAAGAACAGCTCTCCCTGAACCACCAACACTCATTTCCCTTCTCTTGGGCTAATTATGCCCTCAGGGATACTCTTGAAAAGACACTGAGCCTACACCCAAAGAAACCAGTTGGTGCAAAATAAATGAGATAATCTTTTGACTACACTGCACTTGTTATTTTAGGGGGAATGATGCTGAGGGAAGAAGGGAATTGTTTTATTTTTGTAGCCACAAAAGCCTTGCTGGTGTGTTATTTACAGGAAAAAATGTTATATGACATAAAAAACCCCCAATGCAGCTTCTCTTTTTCACAGCTGAGTGACCACTGAAGAATTTGGTGAGGAGCAGAGGAGGGAGAGCTGGCAGAGGCAGCTGGGCTGTGAGGATACAACAGTTCAGAGTCTTTGAACGTGCAGATTTATGTAAGCAGATCCTACCAGTGGCTCCAATACTGGCACTACCATGAGCACTGCAAAAGGGAAAATGTGGACCCACTTGTCTGGATAATGAATTCCTGTCCCTGGAGTGTCACAAGGAAATCAGAGCTCTCTGGGGAGCCTCCTTTGAGTCAAAAGAATTATGGTAGTAAGGTGACCTTCTCTCCAGCACTGCTTTATTTTCCAAATGGTCACTTTGTACAAAAGCACAGTTCCATTCACACCCAAACCCGAACGAGCAGGGAAAGTGAGAGTGAGCCAAGGGGAAATGCTCCAACCACCACACAGAGCACAGGGCCAGCACAGAGCACTGCCCCCATCCCCTGCTTTCTTTAGTAGTAGCTAAATAAATGAATAAATAAAAACAAAAGGCTGCCACCTTAAACACAAAACCAAGTAAAATATAAATAAAATGCAATCAAATACATGACAAACAAAACCAAAGTAACTGCCACCACACCACAGCCTTCAGGAGTGAGGCTGAAAAGATGGACTGGTCCAAGGCCTGCACTGGCCCCAGCCAGCAGCAGCTCCCTGGGGCCATGAGGAGAAGGCAAAGTCCCTGCCACTCATTGCTGAGCCCTTGGGTCATTCTTCACACCACACAGTTAAAGAATGCCTCTTTGCTTCCCAGCTGTGCCAAGGCTGATGCCAACCCAGTGACCAAAGCTGGCTGGGCAGAACACTGCAGGCACTGCAAAGCTCAGGCCAAAGAGCAGCTGAGCCCTGAGAGCAGCAGGGCTGGGCTCCACAGCTGGACTGGCCCAGGACATGCCAGAGCCCAGAGCTCAGCCCTCAGTGACACAGGGGCATTCTCAGGAGCTTCAGGAGAGCAGCCCAGGCCAGCCCCACCCCTACAAGTGCTGAATAAATGTGAGGATGTGGCTCTTGAGGTCATGGCTTAGTGCTGAACATGGGGGTGATGTAGTGTTGGTGGTTGAACTTGATGATCTTAAAGACCTTTTGCAACCTTAACAGTGCCATTATAACACTGACTTGGCAGCAAGGCAAGCACACTCCACCCCAAGAGGGAAAAGAAACCAGACTAAACTCCCTTTAGTCTCCATGTGAGCAGCAAAAGGAAGCTCCTGTCAGTCTCCCCTGGCTCTGCCACTCCCAGCTGAGGCTCCTGAACTGCAGGCCTCAGTCTGGCTCTTCTCATGCTGGTCCTTTGCTTTAAAAAAAGACATGAAATCCACTCCAACTGCTCTCATTGGAGAGCTGCTGATCTAAACATCTAGTGGATGGTTAAAATTAGTTTGAACTACTTCCTTTTCTGGAAACAGTGTTTCAGCAACAAATCAGAGTTTGAAACTGAGATAAAAGCAAGGGACTAAGTTGCAAAACAGATGCAAAGCTGACCTTTAAATATTCCCTGACAAACCTACACTGTGGGAGCTGCAGAGTGTGGGACCATGGGCACATCTCTCAAGCTGCCCCAGCAGGTACATCAAACTCTGGGAGCTCCAGGCACTGCATGAGGAGCTGCCCAGGAGCCAGCAGAGTGTCCTGGAGGCATCAGGAAGGGCATTCCCAGCAAGGCAGGGAGTGATCCTGCCCCTCTGCTCAGCCCAGGTGAGGCACCTCTGCAGTGATGTGCCCAGTTCTGGGCTCCACAGCTCAAGACAGACCAGGAGCTACTGGAGAGGTCCAGTGGAGGCCACAAGGATGATTTGGGGTTTGGAGCATCTCCCATCCAGGAGAGACTGTGGAAGCTGGGCTGATCAGTCTGGAGAAGGGAAGGCTGAGAGGAATCCCATCAATCCATAAAATATCCCCAGGGTATCAGCAGATTATGCCAGGCTCTGTTCAGTGGTGCCAGTGACAGGATGAGGAGCAACAGCCATGAACTAAACCACAACCAATTCCATCTCCACATGAGGAAGAACCTCTTCCCACAGAGTGGCAGAGCTCTGGAACAGCTGCCCAGGGCAGGCCTGAGTGTCCCTCTATGGCCACAGCCCAAATGCCCTGGGACATATTCCTGTGCCACCTGCTCTGGGGGACCCTGCCTTGGTGCTGTTGGACTGGGTGATCTCCAGAGGCCCTTCCAGCTCCAGCCATTCCGTGTGTCCTGTCCTGTCTGTGGGTCAGGCCTGCCACAAGGGCCCAGGGCAGCCCCTTACCCATACAGAGCCTCTCTCCCACTGCTCTGCTCAAAGCCAGCACCAAAGCTCTGAGCTGTGCCCCAGCTCTCTGGCAGAGCCTCACCTTGTTTAGTGAGAGCCTCCCTCAGGGCCGGGGTGATCATCTCTCTCCTCTCAGTTCCAGCAGCTCCTTCCTGCAGCTCCTGCTCTCTCTGTTGGAAGAATTACAGGGAATTAGAGCCAATTAGAGCCAGGCCTCACCTCAAACACTGGGGCACAGCCACACACCTGCTGGACTGAACCGAGCCAAGTGCCACACAGCAATTCCTGCTTCCCTCTAATCCTGCATCTCATCCCTCATCCCAGCAGTAACTTAGCAAGGAAACTGGAAAAGGAACACCCCCAGCACACCAGATTTGTCCCACTGACACAGCAATCAAACTCCCAAGGATATTTTAACAACCAGGCTGTGAAATCTCATCCAAGAGTGACTCCAGGTTTTAAGCCCCAATGTTTCATGAGTGCACAACAACCTTACAATAACCAAACCACTGTGTGCCTGGAGTGCCACTGCTTGGGAGAGCTCAGGGAGCACCCCCAGCACTTCACAGAGCAGAGGAGCCCTGGAGCAGCAGCCACCTGCACCACCAAAATTCAGCCACTGCAAAGGCCTGCAGGAATAGGCTGCTCCCCCTGACCACAGCCCCTCCAGCAGCAGCCCATGGAAGTCTGGCTCCCAGCTGCTTCCACACACAGCTAAGCCCTGGGCAGGAGCTCCAGATATTGGGATAAAGTCATAGGGAGAAGAAGCAAACCCTGGCACGTAACAAGTGGTGACTCCCCTGCTGTGTGAGTGTCACTGCTGAGACTTTATGGGTATTTATTGTTTCATGTCTGCACAAAGAAGCATCAAAGTGGAAATAATTACTTGGATATTTCATGCAACTTGTAATCTGTCACTCCTTTATGGCTTTTATTGAAGGAGTTATAGATAAACAACAAAAACCAGCAGAGGACATTTTGTCTTGACAACACTGAGGCTATTTCACATCCAAGTCTCTTTTGTGCCAAAGCCATGGAAAAGTTAATGGAAATGCTTTCAGTTTGAGTCTCCTCACCAACTGTCAGCATCACTAAGGAAACCAGTGCTCCTGACTCGCCAAACTGCTCTTCATAAACAGGGAGAGGAGTCTGGCTGCTCCTGCACATGAACAGACTGCTTCTGTACCTGAGCAACAGTTCAGAGAATAAAAGGTGCCTTCAAAGAAAAATACATTTGAATATTAAAACCCACACACACAGAAGTTCAAGGACAAAACAGAGCTCCTAATAAACAACTGAGAAGGAAATAGGAGAGTAAAACATTTAGGGACAGAGATTATTACCTTCCCTACTCATTTTGGATAAAACTGCCCACATCCTCAGGGATGTTGTTCAGAAATGTGTTTTTCAACAACCAGTACCACAACATGGTCCTTTCTGAAGGAGAAAGCTGCATCCACCTTCTACTTCCTTCCATTCAACTTCCTGAGCCTTTAGGCAGGACTTCATTGGTTTCTGTAACACATCAAAACTCCCCTGGAAGCCTACATCTAATAATTAATTGCCATTTAGCGGGTTTTAAAGCTCAATTCTTGAGCCTTGATCTTAATTTATCAGCAAGACTCTTCAACAGTAAAATATTAATATTACTGGGAAAGCTTCATGCATAAGGAAGGAAGGAGATAATAGATAAAAAACTTCATCTTCCAAGTGTTAAATAAAGAACTTGTCCTGCCACAAGTCATCACTTAACCCAGGCCACAGGCAAGGCCCGACCTTAGCACAGACTGAGACCTGGGCTAGAGGAAGGAAGCCCTGCCACGGCAGGGGAGTGGAACTGGAGGAGCTTTTTTGGATGTTTAGGGACACCTTTGGGGTCCCTTCCCACCCAAATCACTCCCTGATGCTGTGATTTGAGAGCCCCTCGAAGCCCTGAGCAGGATTTAAACATGGACACCCCCTGGCCTGTGCTTTACCATCTCAGGCCAGGTCAATCCTCCCAGAAGAACTACACCTCCACTATGGAGCACATCCTAATATTAAAAATGCAGCCATTGAATTAATTACAAATGAGAGACCCCATCCAAGAAAGCCTCCAAACACAAAGTCCTTCTGCATGGAAAACATTTGCATTTCTACCTCCCTGTCACTGCAGCACCTGAGAAAAGCACCTCAATAGAACAACATCCAATTCCTTCCTGGCAAGGCAGAAATACAGTTCAATTATCATTTTCCCCTCACAGAGGGGATCATAATTCTCCCTGCCCACACCCTGATGTGAGAGCCTGTAAACAAAACCATGTTTTGCTCTTCCCTGCCCTGCAATACCTGACCTGTTCACTTTGTCAGGGGACTGGCTGCACATACTCCTGGTGGGAAATGGAATTCACTGCACAGGGATTTTCACTTATTTGCTTAATAAACCTTTCAGATCTGTTATTGAGGGTTGGAGGGGAGGGAAAAAAGTTAACTTTGCACAGAGGAAACTTCCCCAGTTGTAGTGATTTAGTAGAAAGCCCTGCAGTAAATCCAAGGCAAATCACTGTCTTTCCATAACAAATCAAGCAAGCAGTGACAAGAGCCAGCTTTTCAGACCCTTGAAATACTTCACTGCTGAAAACTGGAGGTGCAGTTCACAAAGGACTGGGCCAGAGATGAGGAAAACCTCTGGATACACCCCGATTCCTTGGAAGGCTCAGCACAGCTCTGCTGCAGGCTGGAGGGGTTTGGTTGTGAATAAAGGCAACTGAACCTCAGCTATGATCCCCTGCTCTGCAGCTGAAGGGGAAAAGAATCCCTTCCCTTTCCCTCTCACACAGGCAGCACAACAGGCAGAGGCAGCACATTCCCAAGGCAAGGAAAACACAACTTCCATGGACCAAGAGACCCTGACAAAAGTGAGGGCCTCAGCATTCCCTGCCCCAGGACGAATCCCAGTGCCAGTGTTTCACAGGGCTTTCTCCAAATCTGCCTTCCAAACTCAGCCCCAGCCATCCCCAAAGGTGACCACCAGGATGTGCTACTGCCACTCGTCCTTCTCTCTGAAGTGCCCTCTCCAGTTCTGGCCCCAGTTTGGGAAGGACGTTGAGATGCTCGAGC
>VYZP01035961.1:5538-31679 GCA_013400635.1 Hypocryptadius cinnamomeus
GGGGCCGCCTTGCTGTGGGCCGGCGCCGGGGCCCTCGTCAACCTCAAGTACTCGGTGGAGGAGGAGCAGCGGGCCGGCACGGTGATCGCCAACGTCGCCAAGGACGCCCGGGACGCCGGTTTCGTGCTGGACCCCCGGCAGCCCGCCGCCTTCCGGGTGGTCTCCAACTCGGCCCCCCACTTGGTGGACATCAGCCCCGGGTCCGGGCTGCTGGTGACCAAGCAGAAGATCGACAGGGACCTGCTATGCCGACAGAGCCCCAAGTGTGTCATCTCGCTGGAGGTGATGTCCAGCTCCATGGAGATCTGCGTGATCAAGCTGGAGATCAAGGACCTAAACGACAATGCGCCCAGCTTCCCCACCGACCAAATCGAGCTGGAGATCTCGGAGACGGCCAGCCCTGGCACCCGGGTGCCCCTGGAGAGTGCCTATGACCCGGACTCGGGCAGCTTCGGTGTGCAGAGCTATGAGATCACCCCCAATGACCTCTTTGGGCTGGAGACCAAGACGCGGGGTGATGGGTCTCGTTTTGCTGAGCTGGTGGTGGAGAAGAGCCTGGACCGTGAGACCCAGTCCCACTACAGCTACGTGATCACGGCGCTGGATGGTGGTGACCCGCCCAACTTCGGCACAGTGGAGCTCAGCATCCGCGTCATCGACTCCAATGACAACAACCCGCTCTTCGAGGAGCCAGCCTACACCGTCAGCGTGCCTGAAAATGCCCCACCGGGGACGCCGGTCATCCGCCTCAACGCCTCTGACCCGGACGAGGGCACCAACGGCCAGGTCCTCTACTCATTCCACAGCTACGTCTCTGAGCGGGCCCGGGAGCTCTTCCAAATCGACCCCCAGAGTGGCCTCATCACGGTGAGCGGTGCCATCGACTATGAGGAGGGTCACGTCTATGAGCTGGACGTGCAGGCCAAGGACTTGGGGCCTAACTCCATCCCTGCCCATTGCAAAGTGACCATTAGTGTCCAGGATGCCAACGACAACCCGCCCCTCATCAACCTGCTCTCTGTCAACAGCGAGCTGGTGGAGGTGAGCGAGAATGCTCCGCCGGGGTACGTCATCGCCCTGGTGCGCGTCTCGGATCGCGACTCCGGGGCCAACGGGCGCGTGCAGTGCAAGCTCCTGGGCAACGTGCCTTTTCGACTGCAGGAGTACGAGAGCTTCTCCACCATCCTGGTGGATGGGCGGCTGGACCGGGAGCAGAGGGACCAGTACAACCTCACCATCCAGGCTAGGGATAATGGCATCCCTTCCCTGCAGGCCACCAAGTCCTTCACTGTCAAGATCACCGATGAGAATGACAACCATCCCCACTTCTCCAAGCCCTATTACCAAGTCATCGTGCAGGAGAACAACACCCCAGGGGCCTACCTCCTCTCGGTGTCGGCCAGAGACCCTGACCTGGGCCTCAATGGCAGCGTGTCCTACCAGATCGTGCCCTCCCAAGTCAGGGACATGCCCGTTTTCACCTATGTCTCCATCAACCCCAACTCTGGAGATATCTATGCTTTGAGGTCCTTCAATCATGAACAGACCAAGGCCTTTGAGTTCAAGGTCTTGGCAAAAGATGGGGGTAATCCCTCTCTGCAGAGCAATGCCACCGTCAGGGTGATCGTCCTGGACGTCAATGACAACACGCCCGTGATCACGGCCCCGCCGCTGGTCAACGGCACGGCGGAGGTGTACATCCCCAGGAACGCGGGGGTTGGCTACTTGGTGACAGTGGTCAAGGCAGATGACTATGATGAGGGTGAAAATGGCAGACTCTCCTACGAAATGGTGGAAGGAGACAGAGGATTTTTTGAGATCGACCAGGTCAATGGAGAGATAAGGACCACCAGAGCCTTTGGGGAGAATGCCAAAACAGCGTATGAGCTCATCGTGGTGGCTCATGACCATGGGAAAACATCTCTCTCGGCTTCTGCCTTGATTTTGATATACCTGTCTCCAGCCCTGGATGCCCAGGAGTCCATAGGATCTGTTAACCTCTCCTTGATTTTCATTATTGCCCTGGGGTCTATTGCAGCCATTCTTTTTGTCACCATGATCTTTGTGGCAGTCAAGTGCAAAAGGGATAACAAGGAAATCAGGACCTACAACTGCAGGTAAAGATACCTTTGTTTATGTGCACCTGCGGGTCTGCTTTGATTTTTGCCATCGCGGTTACTTTTGCGTTTGCTGCTGTATACTTGGGGGTGGCGAAGAGGGGCGGATTTGCCTTAGGAACAAAACTGAGGTTCCCGTCCCTGTGAGAAAATTTCTTGCAAAGCTTTAAGAAATTGTTCTCTGCGAGGAGAGCGGAGTAACGAATCGACTTAATCGTGCGGCTTGACAATCTGTTGCAGCACCGCTGATTCTCCGGGCTCCATCACACCAAGCGCGGGGAGCGGTGTTACAGGGGCACGGCCGGTTCCCGCGGGCAGCCCCCCGGGCTGCCGAGGGGGGAAAGCCCCCCGGCCACCGCAGCATCCCCGCAGCAGCCGCTGCCAGCGGCATCCCCGAGCCCGGCTGGCTGAAAGGAGCTATTGTGTGCCCGCTGTACGGCTCCTCGCCGCGGCCAGCCGCGGGGCGAGCGGCGGAGAGCGGCGGAGAGCCCCCCGGCATTTCGGAGCGCGGCTCCGGCCCCGGGCAGGGCCGGCCGGGCCGGCGGGGATGGGGATGGGGATGGGGATGGGGCCGGGGGGATTTTCGTGTCGTTTTGCCCCGGCTGGGTGAGTGCTCCGCGCTCCGAAATGCCGGAGGGGAGGTCAGCCCCGCGCCTGGAGCCGCTGAAAGGCTGATCGGGGAAATCCAGTCCCCTGAATATGTAACAGCCTGGCGATTATTGTCTCTCTTTTACTATTCTCTGTGTTGCACAAGTTAGGAGACAAATGCTAACCACACATGAATATCAATCAGATGCCATAAAAGAGCAGCTGCAATGCCTCATAAATGGTTTAATCCTGTTACTGGTGAAATAGCCATGACTTCTCCATTCCTTCGGCACCGAGTCGTTTCAGAGAGGAGGGATGGAAATTAATTTTGCTCTACCTTGGAAACGCACGCTCGCCCCTGGCAATTCAGCGGCGCGGGGGGATGTGCGGTCTTTAAAGTTTTATTTACGCAGAAATAATGCCGGAGAGTCGGGGCATTGTACCCCGTTTTCACAGCGTAAAGTGCGTATATAAGCCTTTTTGCTCGATGGGGGAAAAATCATCTGCAAATAAAGGTCGGTCTGTGCTGTATTATGGGATGTCTAGCTTCAAGTGAAAGCTCACAGACCAGATTTCTTGCCAGCTCGGCCCATTAAAAGGGGATAGGAGCTGAATGGATAAAAATCATGTTGTGGTGGTGCCCCTAACAGCTACCCACATACGTATAAGCCCTGGGTTTACTGTGACGGCTTAGGGATTAATGAAGTGCGGTTTAATTAAATAATTGGTCAATAAAGAAAGGACAGAAAAATGAATGCCTGCAGGAAATAATTGGGCTCTCGCATTGCCAAACCTAAACATTTAGGTAAACAAAACAATTAAAGCTTCATCAAGCATTGTTAGACGAGTCAGCAGCATATAGATTGTTGGCACAACAGAGATCCCTGCCTGCCTGTGATTTATTTGCACGCTCGGGGGTGCTCGGGCTGGGATCAGTGTGTGTCTGAGCAGGAATCGGCTGCAGAGGTGGGGAAGCACCAGGCAGGCTCAGCAGCCTTGGGGCACCCTCTCCCCATGCCTTTGGGCTGTGCAGAACCTTGTGTTAGAGATTCTTCACAAGAGCTGCTGCTGGAGACTCTTCAAATGACGTGTTAATTTATGAGGCACATATGAGGGCTGTTCGACTTCGTGGCATTTTCATGCTCAGGCAATTAGCTTTCTGGAACAAGAATATTTGTCCAAGATTTGCCTTTCCAGATAAACTGTATTATTTATTCATCCCGTTATTTCTGTTGCAGCTATTGGATTTTTTTTTTTTTTTTTTTAATGCTGTTATCATAACAAGAAGAGGAGCAAAATCCTGACTTTCAAATGTGCATTTCTGACTGTGCATGGCATTTGATGTGCTTCCCTAGGAAATACCGAGTTGCCCAGTGCTGTGCCTGTACAAATTAATGGCAGGGACCGTTGTGGTGCTCACTGTGGGAAGATGAGCCACAGCCACTCTGAGCCGAGCAGACCTAACTAATGCAAGGTGCAAATAATTTGTCACTATTTGCTTGGGTGGTGTTTTGCAGTAACTTTTTTCCTCTGGTGTGTTGCAGAAGACAAACAAGGCACTTCATCAGTTGGTTCTTTTGGCAGGTGGGAAGCAAAGAGGGAAGGAAAGGCAGAGAAAAACAAGCTTGCAGTAAAATAAAAAGGTCAAAAAGGATCATTTTTCTTTGCAAAACACACTGTTGTTGTTCTCTGATTTTGAGAAGGTGAAAGCATTTCCCAGCAGAAGGGGATGTGCGTGTCTGTGTGAGGCAGGAATGGAATTCAGCTGGAGAAAAGATCAGGTATGATCAGGAGACAATCAGAAGACCAGCAATATAGATAAAGCATTAATAAACAAACAGCTTTTGGAGTGTGAGAGAATTGAGCTTGCCAGCTAGGACTGCTTCTGGGTCTGCTTTATTTACTGCTATGGAAAATGAACTGGGGAAAAAATCTGCTATTCGTTTTGAATTTTCATTATGGGAACCAAATTAAATCACTTTTAAAATCCTTATTATGCATGGAAATGAATGCAGGTACCCTTTTCAGTTCATGGATTTTAACATCTCCATTTTTCTGTTCTGCAGGCTGGACTTTACTTCTAGTAACTAAATACCAGCAATTACATAGTCTAGATCAAAACAGAAGCATTCTCCCTTCCCTTTTTTTTAACATGTTTGACCTGAAAACGTTATAGATATGAAAATAAGCCAAAGCCCGTGTCGTGCCACCAGACCCAAACCATGACGTAACCTGCATGAGTGAGAAGCCTACATGGAGACGGGGGCCAAGCCCTCTGGGTTTCTGCATGGGAATTCAGCGGGGCAGGGTTTAGGATGCTCTCAGCCTCTCATTTTCCCTCTGTCCCCCAGAATCGCGGAGTACTCCTACGGGCATCAGAAGAAATCAAGCAAGAAGAAGAAGATCAGCAAGAACGACATCCGCCTGGTGCCGCGGGATGTGGAGGAGACGGACAAAATGAACGTTGTGAGCTGCTCCTCTCTCACCTCCTCCCTCAACTACTTCGACTACCACCAGCAGACCCTGCCGCTGGGCTGCCGCCGTTCCGAGAGCACCTTCCTCAACGTGGAGAGCCAGAACAGCAGGAACGCCGGCTCCAACCACATCTACCACCACACCTTCACGGGCCAGAGCCCCCAGCAGCCCGACCTCATCATCAACGGCATGCCGCTGCCGGAGGTGAGCGCGTGCCCGGGGCTCGGCAGCGGCTTCGTGTGGGCTGCTGCCCAGGGGCCTGGCAGTGCCAGCGCTGCCCGATCGGGCTGCTGGGCAAACGGGCACTGCTGCCTCCTGTGTGCTGGGCAGAGCAGGCTGTACAGAGCAGGCTGTGGTGCCTCCTGTGTGCTGGGCAGGGCAGGCTGTGGTGCCTCCTGTGTGCTGGGCAGGGCAGGCTGTGGTGGTTTCTGTGTGCTGGGCAGGGCAGGCTTTGGTGCCTTCTGTGTGCTGGGCAGAGCAGGCTGTACAGAGCAGGCTGTGGTGCCTCCTGTGTGCTGGGCAGGGCAGGCTGTGGTGGTTTCTGTGTGCTGGACGCCCCAGGGGAAGGCAGTGATGGAGGATGGGCAGGGGGGAGCAGCCAGCACTCACCTGTGGGTTCAGGGACAGCCCTGCCATGTGTCCATGGGTGGATGTTTTGTCCCCAGACACTGCAGAGACCCTCAGAGGTGCCCAGGTGGGGATGGGCCAGGCCAGGCTGTCTCCACGTGCCCGGGAGGCTGGAGGTGGCTGCTTGGCAGAGGATTCCGAGTGTGACGATGCTCAGGGGAGGAGACACTCTCCTTCACAGAAGTTTTTCTGAAGGGCTGTTGGAAGCAGTGTTGGTGGCTGTTCCTCTGGAGGCAGCTGGCCCTGCTGGGAGTGCAGACCGTGCAGGATGTCCCATTGTCACCACCTGCACACCTGGCCCAGTGCTGTCCCTGCACTGTGCAGGACCCTGGCTGGCATGGGAGGGATGTGTGGCACCTGCCAAAGGCAGGGAAAGGGACTTCTCTGGTCCAAGCCATCCTCATCAGTTTCTTCTAATTCTTTGGCTTTCCTGTACGTCACAGGCATCATTTAATGTTGCTTGTCTCTCTTTGAATTATTGTTTGGTTTTAAGCAAAACAATCAAAGGTTTGTCATGTTTCCTGCTTTGAGCAGAATAACAAAGCTGAAAATGCAGCTGAAATATTTATGGCTCACTCTGTTTTGTGTTCAGTGTGCTGGTGTAAATGCAAAATGCTGCTGCTGAAGGCAGTGAAGCTGCTTCAGATTCATGCTGGGGCTGCAGAGAGCCGAGCCCAGCCCTCTGCAGGCTGCTGGAGAGGGCTGGTGCTGGGGGCCTGGTCCTGCTGTGGTAGTATTGGCACATTGCTCACTGAACCCTGGTGTTTGACTTCCCCTGAGGCAGAACCAGCTCTGAGAGGTCGTGTACCAGTGTTGGCCCATAGGAGTGACCACTGCTGTTGGCATGCTGCAGGGAATAGTCCCTGAGGAATTCCTGTCTTCCTGGAGCAGTGTCTTCTGGAGAAGGTTCTGGAGTGCATCTCTGGCTGGTGCCTTGCTGTGGGCACTGGAGCAGTGGAGCATCCTGTCAGCCTGTGATTCACTGCTACCAGTCACAAAATCCATCACAGGCTGGCATTCTCCAGAAGTGCCTGCTGGCAGTGGGAGGTCTCAGGTGCCAGGGAGGAGGGAAGGACCATCAGGAACATCATAATAACTCAGCTGATAAAGTTAGCAGGCAGCTGCATGCAGAAGGCAGTGCTGTCTGTGCTTCTTTATGATACAACAGCTGGGCTGGGGTCTCATGGAGTGTGCCCTGCAGAGATTTCCCTGCCTTGTTCACCCTCTTGTGAGGGACATGGGATGCTTGTTTCTCCCTGTGGCTCCAGCTCGCCCCGTTTTCCCATCACTTGTGCAGGTGAGATGCACTGTGAAGAGCTGGTTGGTATCTTGCCTGGAGGAAGAAGTTTGTCTCCTGTAATGAGTGGCTGGAGTGTCAGTGGAACATTTCCCCAGCACCCAGGAGCTGGCTGAGGGCAGCAGGCAGCTCGCCAGTCCTGCCAAGGCACCGGCGGCTCTCGTGCGAGAGAAACGCGTCCTGGCAGGGTCTGCTCCCTCTCTGGAGGTGCTTCTAGACAAAAGGGCAGGATCAGGGTGGAGAAATCCCAACTGAAAGCTGTTTGGAAGTTTAGTTTAGGGTGGGAATGTTGATGGTTTTTGGCAGAACCCCAGTGTTGTGCTTCCAGCTGTTGCAGGCGAAGCTATCTTGCTGGTGGTGTGGGTTCTGTTGGCTTCTAAAAATCCCAGTGAGCCCTGAGAGTGAGCTGGTTCATTGGTGCTAGAGTGACAGCCCTGTTCTGGCACACAGGGTGCCACAGAAACTCCCCAGCAGTCGTTCCCATGGAGGAGCATGGCAGCCCTGAGCCCCTGCAGCCCGTCACTGCTGGAGCAGCGCCGTGCTGTGATGCTGTGGCTGTGCAGGGTGCTATTGGCACACCTCCGGGTGCTGAGGATTAATAAACACAGTCCCTGCCCAGGGTTTGCAGAGCCAAAGCATTCCCTGCAGTGCTTCCAGTGGTACTTTGTCTGGGCTGGTTTGAATCGCTTCCAGTGATGAAGCCGCCGCTGTTTCCCCTGGGAGGCTTTATGAGGTGTCAGCATTGGGGAGATATCATTGCTGCTCCACCTAGGAGTGACTTTTCCTGATGGGAAGGCAAAGCATGGGTTGATAACAGATAAAATACGAGGTAAATGTGTCTCTGGCAGTGTCACTTGGCATATGGTGGTTGTGGCTGAGGGTAAACTATTGCCTCTGCAGACATGTGCTGCCCCAGCAGCGGTGGGTTTGTGATGTAGCTGGTCTTTAACGTGAGCCTCATTTATTTTAACAGTCAGGAGCCTTGAAATAAAAGTCCCCAAGGATGGCTTGTTTGTGGAGCTTCAGGAAATGTTTCTTCCAGTGCGGTGGCAGGTCTCGGGGCTGGGAATAATTGGGTTTGTTGGTGCTTCTCATCTTTCCCTGGTGATCCGGAAAGGATTAAAGAGTGCTGTCTGTGGGGCTGCAGCCCCGCTCTGAGGATGCAAAAGAAGTTTGAGACCACCCTTATAAAGCTTTTCCCTTTGGGTGGGGCTGGGCTTGGCTGTGGGCTCTGCTTGTGCCGGGGTATGGCTGCCAGGAGAGCATCGGGAGGCAGGGGGGATATCCCGGGCTGCTCTGCCCTGCTGCGAATCAGTGGTGCTGTGGGTGCCAGGGTGCCACTCGGGGGTGCCTGCCACAGCCCCTCAGCACCCTGTGGCTGTAGGCAGCTGGCAAGAAGCGTTTGTGAGCAGCTCTGGTGATCGTGGCTGACAGCAGGAGGCTGGCCCCCATTAGGGTTTGGACTTGTTTTACAGCAGGGAGAGTGGGACATGTTGGAGCTGCAAGGGCACTGCTGCTCAGGGGCTTTGCTGCTGCTGAGAGCTCTTTTGTGTCTTCCTTGAGCTGCAGGAGAAGTCAGCTTTGAAACCAAAAGGGCTTGTTGTCAGGTTTTGCATGTATATCGCTGGGAGTTGTACCAGGAGATTAAAAATCAAAATTAATAGGGGCCATTAGGCAGCTTCCTTGATAAAAATGCGTGTTGCATTGGGGTGGTGTGGAAATTGGTCTGAATGCCGAGCCTTTTAGGATCCAGGGCACATGACCTGCATGTAGAGCAGCCACCCTTGGGTAGCACTTACAGGCCTGCATTTTGACTTGTTGGTTTAAAAGTAGACAGTATGTGTGTGATGACTGTATCTGTGCTTCAGAGGCAGTTTTACATCCCAGATTTGCACTGCTTTGGGAGATGATGTTCATTTGCTGCTCCAGGATGGGAAACACCATGGGGACAGCAGCTTGCTCTGTCCCCAGGGCTCCGCTGGTGCCACCGTGGTGGCAGGACCTGGCGTGCCAGAGGCGAGGAGGTGTGACATGGCACAGGGAGAGCCCTGTTTGAGAGGCTGCGTGTCCCGAGGTGGCATTGCCAGGGAGGCTCTTGGCTGACTCTCTGGGGGTTCATGGTGGCAGTGTTGGCAGGGAAGTGGCAGCGCTGACGTTGCACTGTGAGCAGAGCGTGGATCAGGCGTGGTCCTGCTCTGGTGCTGCTTTGGTAGGAGGAGAAGGTCAAGGTGGAGCAGCCTCTGGTCCAACAGGACCCACACACCCAGCAGCTCCCAGAGCCGGGGGGGCCGTGGCCATCCGCTGCCTCCTGAGCTGATGGCCACCATCAGTAAGATGGGGAATTACTGGTTTTAGTGATAATCCTGGTCTAATCCCCCAACCTTGATACACTCCCACATAATCCTCACTCACACTGATTTAGCTGGGGCTCCTCATAGCTGCAGGGATTATTTGAGGGAGCAACAGTTGCAGGATAAGGCCCCGTTGGTTTCAGATCTGCTTTGTACTACCTGGAAAGCGTTCCCCTCACTGTGGGAAATGGTTTTCTAAGCACAATAGAGCAATTTTCCTTTCAGGCAGCACCGGCAGCTTTTGCTCTGGCTATCTGGCGGTGTTAACTAAAGCACATTTCTACAACACACAAAGATTTTTGTTTTGTAAGAAATGAAATCAGCGTGGCTGTTTCTCTTTCTCTGTCATTTCTCTACTTGTCAATTCTTTCTTCCCCTCCAGCTTATCCTCCTCTTCTCTGCTAGCCTTAAAAAGCCCCCAAAGTGTCTGTTATAATCACATTTTGTGTGTTACAACCAGAATGAATGTACTCACTTTAATATGCTGGGTTTGAGGAAATCAGTTTCTGTCTGGTATAACAGACAATTTGTTATAAACGATGCCATTTAGAAGTGAAGGGCCTCGCTTTAGTGCGGCGCTGGGGAAACGTCATGATATATAATTGGAAGGGATTTGGCTTGCTTCTGAGTAATGCTGTGTGTAGAGCAGGGAAAAAGGGAAAAAAAGGAGATGATTTCCAGCCCGGAAAAAGTTTGCGGTGTCGAGACAGGCCGGGCTGATGAGATGAGGCTTATTTTCAGGAGCCATAGTAATTAAAGCATTATCAGGGATGATGTTCCACTCGTGGGAAGGCTGGCTTCGCAGGCAGCGCTGCCAGTCTTGTTTTCTCCTTGGGAGGTCACTGTAACTCAGCACTTTTTTGTGCCTGCGCCGTGATGTGCACTGCGCTGGGTAAGCCAGGCCAGGAGCCCGAGCAGCCCTGCCTGGGAGCCAGCCCAGCCTCCCTGCTGCAGGAGCCCCCCAAAGAGGAGTGATGCTCTCAGCTTTAGACATGCACTGCTTATCCCCTCCCTGGGGACAGCTCCTGGTCCTGCCTGGGCAGCCAGCACCACTCTGCATTGCCAGGGACCAGGGCTGGTGGGGTGGGACCCCCAACCTCCCTGTCTGCTGTCCCTGCTCGCTCCAAACCCCAGCAGATCTCTCAGCTTAACTACTCCCAGAGTGTTTTGTGTATCGCTGTAGGTTCCCTGACCTATCTGAGCGTTGGAAGCTGGCATTATGGAAATCAGCAGCTCTTTATTCCATTCTGAGGTCAGCCTAACCAAATTATACATCTCTTCATGTAATCGCTCCAAGCTGTTGTATGGAGAGATTCCCTTGAATACCTTGCAGCAGAGATAAACGCAGCAGCTCCCATTTGTGTTTAACCATGCCATGCTCCCTGGGTTTTAGGCAAGCCCTTAGTTCAACACTCTTTGGTTTTCCTAAGATCGTCACATCATTTAGGTTGGAAAAGGCAGTTAAGACTGAGTTCAGCTAAGAGCTGAGCATTGCCATGTTCCCCAGTAAACAAAGCATGTTTTGTATTGGTGATTTGGGGCTGCCACCCCATCCTGGCAGCTCCTGGGGCTTTCCAAGGGTTTTCTAGCCTGTGGTAGGTCCTGGTCGGGAGGGACCAAAGGGGTTTGCTCCAAGGGTCCGTGGAGGATTAGGGCTGGTGTGGCAGTAGCTGCTTGTATTTAACAGGAAAACCTGAGTGCTCCCGTGGATATGATCATATTGTTATATGTTACATACTGTATGTTGTATCTTGTATTTGTGCTATCCTGCATAGAATCACAGAATCATTTAGGTTGAGGATTTAAGATCATCAGGTTGAGGCAGTAACCTAACACTGCAGTGTTCACACTTCTGTCCCTATGCATACAGAAAGTGTGTATGGAATTATTACATATTGCACCTAATTATGTGAGTATATAATATGTCATATAATCAGATACATCTCATTTGTTTTTATGCTACTGCTTTGGGTTTTATGGTTCACTTTTACTGGAAGTGGAGAGGCTTCTCTTGTTTTCATAGAATCATAGAATGGTTTGGGTTGGTAGGTTCCTTAAATATTTCCTCTTGGAAAATTTGAATTTCTGATACATATTCCTAATGCATAACTCGTGAAGTCTATAAAAAAAAGCTTTTGTAACTATATTTACATGGCAGATAAGAATTTTCTCTTAAATTGGGGAAGATTTCTAGTAAGGGTTTTTAAAAATTTCATCAAAAGGATAGTCTTGCACGGTACTTTATGGGCTTTCTTTCAGCAGTATCCCAGTGAAT
Organism: Hypocryptadius cinnamomeus; assembly: GCA_013400635.1. NCBI lineage: Eukaryota > Metazoa > Chordata > Aves > Passeriformes > Zosteropidae > Hypocryptadius > Hypocryptadius cinnamomeus. The sequence goes on from VYZP01035961.1 coordinate 17,269, forward strand.
TTGTGTTGCATGGAGTGATTTGAACTCTGTGGTTTCTCCCTCTCGTTTCCTCTACATACAGCACATGCTCATGCAGAGGCATCACTGAGGCCAAGTGCAGTAGCCTTTGAATAACCTTGTGTGCATCTGCTTGGCTGGGTGGAAGAGCTGTAGTTTCCAGCTGCCATTTCCTGAAGTCCCTCCTGAGGGCTTTGAGCCAGGATAGCTCCTCAGCCAGGTGCCCTTCCAGGTCCTTGGGCTCCCGCCCTCGCTGACTGTGCCCTGCTCAGGCCTTACCTAAATTCCCATCAGCCAGCAAGGGCAGAGCCACGGTGCCCTGCCTGCTTCCATCACCAGGCTCTGCCTGCAGGCTGCCCAGGGATGAGCTCTCCATCTCTCCTGGCAGCCCTCTCTCCTCCATCTCTCCTGGCAGCCCTCTCTCCTCCATCTCTCCTGGCAGCCCTCTCTCCTCCCTCTCTCCTGGCAGCCCTCTCTCCTCCCTCTCTCCTGGCAGCCCTGTCTCCTCCCTCTCTCCTGGCAGCCCTCTCTCCTCCATCTCTCTGGGAGCCCTCTCTCCTCCATCTCTCCTGGCAACCCTCTCTCCTGACCTCTTGCCCGTGCTGGCAGCAGCTCCTGCTCTTGTGTGAGGGCTCAGATGGGTGAGACCTCCAGCCCTGCCCACTGCCCCTCTCCTGCCAGGCTGCTTGTGGGGCTGGCATGGCCTTGCTTCAATAAATTGTTAGATATTGTTCCCAGTAGAGGATATAGTTGAGTTCCAATCATTTTCTGTTAATTAAAATACAGGATGGTCTTATTTGTAGCATAAATAGTTGTAATCTGTGTACTTATAAGTGTAATTATAATTCAAATTAGAGCGTGCTCTGAATAGGAGATGGGTGGGGTGCTCTGCAGGCAGCGCTGCCCTGGCAGGGCTGTGCTGGGGCTTGTCCCCTGGGGCATCCCACAGTTCCAGTCCCCAGTGTCCGCAGGAGAGCATCACCCAGGGCTCAGCAAAGGGACACTGGGGCTGTTGGCAGCTCCCAATTCCTCTGTTCCTGCTGGGGCACAGCTTGTCCATGGCACCTGTTGGAGGGTTTGCTGGAGGAGACAGCACAACATCTCTGCTTCAGTGTCTCTCTCCAGCTCCTTGTCTAAATTTGGAGTGAAGTAATGGCTTATGTCAGCTGGACAAGTGATTTGTGCTGAGCCTTGAAGTGTCTCCCTGTTTAACATGGAATTACAGAGAATTCTCCTAGGCCTGGTGAAGGCTGGGGTGCAGCTGGTGCTGCAGCAGGCAGGTGTGTGACAGGTGTGTGTGACACTTCCTACACCCTCTGATGGCAACTGAGCACCCACAACTGAGCAGCCAGGTGATGCCAGCACTGCTCCACCTGACACCCAGGACAGGCAGGTGGGTGATAAACCATGTTGGTCAAAGTGTCTTGGAGAGTCATCTGTAGGTGAGGTTCTCATCTCAACAGCCTGTTGAGATCTGGGTGTGAATCCCTCGTGTTTCTCACGGGGATCTGGAGCTTGCTGGATTATACCATCGTTTGTAATGGCAGGTGTATGCCACAGGGCAGGTTTTAAAATTCCCGTGTTGGTGGATTGCATTAACCCATCCTAAGTCAGGTATGTAAAATTCCATTAAGCGAAGCCCCTCTGGCATTTTCTCACCCGTGCTCGAGCTCTGCAGGCTATGCTAATGCAGTGTGTTTGCTCATCTATTAGAAGGATGATGGCTTTAAAATAATAACATTTATCTTTGGCAGCAGACCTACAATAGTGCACACCGAGTACAATTTTGTGAAAGGCTCTGCAGATGTTGCCTCATTCAATCTGGGTCAAAAAGAGTGCTTAGAATCATAAAGGTTAGAAAGAGATCAAATAATTCGGTGGTTTTATTGCTGAATAATGTACTTGGAAAATATCATTCACCGTTATTAGACTAAGTGAGTACAGAAAACACAGGACTCAATAGTCATTTCTCAGTATTGGCTGATTTTACTGTTTTTATAATGTAGCTAAATTCCCTGTTATTGATTCCAGCATCGATTATCGATCTGGAAATGTAAATGTAAGTGATGGGAGCACAGGAAGCTGGACAGTTGGGGAATTAGGCTTCCTCTTCCCTGCAGTGCCTGCTGGTGGGCAGCACATGCTGCGGCAGACTGAGGCTGGTTTTGGGGAGCTGTCAGGGTTTTGAGAGCTGTTTTCACAAGTGAAGATGAAAAAACAGGAAAACACCCATTATGTGTGTTCTTTTGCATGCCTGAGAGCTTCTGCAAACTTGCTGAGACAAACCCAGATGGGCTGGGACGCGGCACCAGGATGGGGCTGGAGCCGCGCCTGCGCCTCTGTCACCTGCTCCCTCCTGGACCTTTCATATTCAGATTCACATCTGGATGCTCTGGCAGGGACCCAGCTCAGGCAGTGTTCAGTAAGCAGATCCTCAGGGCTGTGGCTCAGATACAGCACCGAACCTGTCTGCCCCTGAAACACTTCTCAGGCGTTTGTGAGCAGTTCCTCTGCTCCTGGTTCAGCCCCCAGGGTGGCTGTGTCTAGGGGCAGTACCACGCTTGGGCTGAGACTCTCCCTGGACAGCAACTAATTATGGGGATTGGGTCAGTGAGAGAGCAAAGCCGTGTCCCATGTGGGCTCTGTGTCCCGTGGGGAGCTGGACCAGAGCTGGCAGCATCGCTGTGGCAGCCACAGGCTCCTGCCGGGCCGGGGCTTGCTCAGCCACCCGATGGGTTCCTTTGTTTGGGAAGAAGAAAGAGATAAATTTTGGAATATGTTCATCTCTTGTTCCCTGAACTTAGTTGTTGTCAGCATTAATATGCCATTAACACATGCTCATTAGGAGGAGAATGATTGTACCCTGCAGAGTATGGGGGAAACCTTCATTAGGCACTAACATATTGAACTGAGCTGCAAGCTTCACTTGGGAGAACTGGGGAGTGTTCTGCTCAGCATCAGGTTTTCCTAATTTCTCCTTTTGGTCTGATAAAAAATAGCACCTCATCTTCTGGCATGTACTTTTGGTTACAAATGGGGAGGATGTGCAGGCGAGCCTGGGCTCAGCCCGGGCTCAGGGTCCGGCACTGAAATCCTTTTGGGACCTCAAGTCCATCTTTCCCCAGATCTAAAACTTCCTCATCAGCGCCTCTTTTGCCACACAGAGAGGACACAAGCCCGTGTCACCCCGCCAAGGGCTCTGTTGGCTCTTCAGCCTTAATGAGATGAGTTCTTCACGGAGCTGGGAGATGCTTGGGGAGCACATTTGTTGAGAAAGGAGGTGTCATTTCTACATCCTCGCTTTTCACACTGTGGCGACGTTTTAAGCGTTCATCTGGCCTCGCTGCCTGCAGTCTGCAGCCAGAACCTGCCGTGTGTGACAGGGCAAATGCTCGCCCTGGTGAGGGCTGCAGCAGAGCCTGCCGGGGCTCCTTGTTTGCTCGCAGCTCCAGGCGTGTGCGTGGTGCTCTCTTAGAGTCGATCAATAAGAATAATTGCAAGTTCAGGTGGGGGTGAGGGAGGAGGGGGCCCTGGCAGACAAATATTTGCTGATTAAGACCCTGTTTACGTGCAGATGCCTCTGTGATAGGTAACGAGGGAGGGACAATAAGGACCATATGTGGTATTTAACTAGAATTTGTTCTAAATGTAGTGATTTCATAGATTTCCACAGAGCTGGCAGCTGTCCTCTGTATTAGAAGTGAATGTCCTGGCTCAGTCCCTGCCCCACTGCCCTGGGGTTTTGCAGGACTTTTCAGCGTGGGTGCAGTGTAGTCCCATCCTCTCTTGCCTCTGTGTGGGCATAGCCAGAGGGAATCCCACAGATCAGTTTTCACAAATAAACCTCAGCAAAGCTAAAATGGCATTTGACTGGGCTGGGCTTGCTGTTGTGAAGGTGAATGAGAGCCTAGCCCAGTCAGGAGCACAGGCAGGTCCTGGAGGATGCAGCTCCTCTGCAGCCAGCAGCAGCCTCGGGAGGAGCAATGCTGGGCTGAGCAGTGCCTGCTGCCTGCAGGACAGTCCCTGATTGCAGGGTGTGCTGGAGCTGCAGCTCCTTGTGGAGACACCCAAACTGCAGGTTGGAGGGCCTCCTCCTGCAAAGGTGAAGACAGAGGGGGCTGGGACTGTCCACTCCAAGGTCACAGTGCCTTTGGTGTTCTAACCCCCCTTTTGTCATTGATCCTAAACCTTATGGCAGCATGCCAAAACCAGACAGGTGATCCATGATCATCTGTCCTTGACAGGGAGGGAAATGAGCTGGTGAGGTGAGATACCAACATGTGACAGGTTAGGCTTGGAAGCTTTTGGCGTGTCCCAGTGCCTCTGATCAAGGACCATCTCCTGTGGTGGCCAGCTGGCCACTGCAGCGGTGGAGGAGGCAGCTTGGTGGCTGTCCTAGCTCAACCCAACTCATGGGTGTTTTTGTCTCCCTCTCATCCTGCCACGCTGTCTGCAGGCAGAGCAGCCACAGGCTGGATCTAATCCCAGCTCTCCATGTTGGAGATGTGGCTGTGTCCATTTGCTGGATGCTGCGTGACTCATGTAATCACCATGCGAAATGCATCATTCATAAACTGTTTAGCGTGACCTTTTGTACAGTAGCACTAATTATTATTATCACAGAAGCCCAGTAAACTAGACTAGTAATTATCAGGGATTTATTTGAATGGACAGCTAAGCTATTCTTGGCAAGTTAGTCAAAGCAGTTGTCATGACAGCCACACAAATGTGTCTTATGAATTGGGTTAATTAGGGTAATTAATAACTGTTGTTTTGCCCTTTTTAACAAGGTATTGCTGAGACACTATCAAAAAATAGCAATTGTACCTAACAGAAATAGTCTTATTTTAGCAGCAAGCTTCACATCACAAAGTAACAGTAGTAAATACCTGTTGGGTTGTTGTTTCACAAAGAAATGTGTCATCCAACCTTGTCTTTGAGAAAAAGCAGGGGGTTAGAGGCTCTGCTGTAATTTTTCTGCTGTGCTTCCCCTCCTGCCATATTACCAAGAAATTGATCATGATCCTAACTGATATTATCATTATTTATTGTAACGCTGTGCTGCACGGAGCCGTGGTCACGGAGAGGTCTCTGCCATGCCCGGCTCCGTGCGGGTGGTGAGGGCAGTCCCAAGGTGCTCCTGTCAGTCGGAGCAGGCTCCACAAGGACTGCAAGGCAGTTTTAAAGTTGTGACCATAAATTAGAGCTGTTTTGCTGATGCATCGTCACCATCGTCATCAGGACAGCAGGTGCCAAAGCGCCGTGTCCTCGCTCAGCAGAGCATCTGCTTCCTCTGAAAGGAGGGTTTTGCTGAATAAATGGATTTGGTTCTCACAGAACCGTAGGAGATCCTGAGTTGAAAGAGACCCACAAGGATTGTGGAACCCAACCCCTGGCTCCCTCCAAAAACAAAACCGTGATTGTCGTGGTTGTTGTTGGTATTAAGTGATGGTGGTAATTAAAGCTCTTAATAACCAAACAGCATCAAAAAGCCTCAAAAGGAAAAAAACCACAGTCCCCATCTCAGGGAGGACCCTGGGCACCCTTGGAGGCCTCGTAGTGGGTTGGAGCCTGCGGTGGTGATGATCCTGTCCCACAGCAGTGGGCTGGGTGCTTTCAGCACAGAGCACTGTCTCCCCAAGGACTGCAAGATTTGGTGCTGATTATTTAAAATGACCCAAGATTATGGATGCAACTGAGGAATATTACGTAAGTTTTGTAGGAAAATGACCTGAATAGATGAGTGAAGGCTTGGGCTGGTTCTCCAGCTGCACTGAGCTCTGTCTATTTATATCACCTCTGGGCTTTCAAAGCCCTCTTTTAAGTAAAACTCATTTGATAACACATGTCTTTTAAAAAGAAAATAATAATAATAATAATAAAAAAAAGGAGGAATAAAAAAAGAAAGATGGAAAGGAGGAAAAAACCCTAAAGAAAAGCACCTCTATGGAGAAGGTAGGGTTTTAATGAAGAAATATTTTATACTATTCTCCTACAACCTTAGGGCTAATAGCCTGGAACTGGTACTTTGGCTCCTTAAAAAGCCCAACAAGACAAGCCAATTACGGCCTCTGAAACATTTTTATTTTTAGTTCCTTGTAATAGCAATTTATCCTCGGCTATGGTACATTAACTGGAAGGAACAAGAAGTAGTAAGGTTTTGGCATCTTTGTAATAACCAACGGGCTGTGTTTACCAGGCTGTTAATAATGTGGGGTGGCTGTGGGCAGGGGAGAGGGCAGGGTGGGGATGGGAAAGGGCATCCAGCTGGTGCCACACTGACATCCCCTAATCTGGTGAGCACTGTATTGTCATTCATTTCCCTACAGTTTGTTCTGGGAGAACACAGGCTCCTGTTGGCTTGAATTCTTCAGTTTCTGCTGCCCCAGAGCTGGTAGCTTGGCTCAGGCGAGGAAGGGCTGTGCAGAGGGTGCTGGTGTGTCCCCAGGGATGCTGGAGCTGGTGGCACCTTTGGGAGGGGCTGAGCTGAGCAAAGCCAGGCTTCACATCCACTCCCCACCCAGGGTGAGACAGCCATGGCAGTGGGAGGAAGGCCAGTCCTGCTCGGATTTGCTGCCAGTCTCATGGCTGCAGGGTAATTTTGTGGGCTGGAGAGCTGCATTTTCCTGCACAAGAAGGGAAAAAACATTAAAATAGGGGAAAACTGGTTTTGATAAAGAGTTTTGTTGTGAGCGAAATCCCCTCGAGGCATCGAGTGGGAGCTGCCTGAGGCTATCCTGATTGCAAGCCTTCCCATGCAATTCCAGATAAACAGTGTGAATGATAAAACCATGAGCATGCAGGACAGTGTTTGTCTTGGTTTGATTATCTGCCAGTGTGGGGGGATTTGAGCTGAAGCCAGGCAGGAGCTGCTGGTGCAGAGGTTCCACTCCAGGGCTGGCTCTGGATGCCCGTGACCGTGTGCCAGGGGCAGGCGTGGGACCAGCTCTGGCCTCTGGTGAGGCCGTGGGAGGAACACGACTGGGGGTGTGTAGGTTGGGAAGCTCTGTCTGCTTGCCCAAAAATCAGAAGAAATGGGGTTTGCACTGGAAAATGGGGCAGGGCCAAGGTCCCTGTGGCCTCTGACTGCCCCAGGGCTTGTGCATGCTCGGGGGTGCAGCCTGGGCATCCCCTCGCTCTGGTGTGCCGAGCTGGCAGCAGCATCTCACGCCTTCCCTATTTTTAACTCAGCTGCAATGATTTTTGGTTTTTGGTTTTTCTTTTTCCTTTTTTTTTCCTCCTCCTTTTTGCAGTGACAAATCTGTGATTTCTCCTGTTCCCTACAAAATGCATTGGCCTGACCTGCCACTCCAGAAGGTGAATGACAGGGAGTTTTATTTAGCCCTAGAGATGGGAACATTTAAAAAAAGGTTCTTATGTTATATTTGTTTTCATTCCTAATGGCAGGAGGCAGGGAAAGGACAGTTCTGAAAGGTTTATTTAACAAATCTCTAAGTCATGCCCCATCACCCTGGGCCTGCTGATTAGATCCAGATTGTTTCTCTCACTGCTTAGGGAGGGGTGTAGTCTGTGCTGGGAGCTGCGTGTGTGGATCCATTACACATCTCAAAGTCCCAGATACAGGCAGTGGGAAAACCCCCTTTTATTAGGTTTATTGGCTGTTACATCCCTGCAGGAGTTTTCCTTGGCACACTGAGGCAGGCACTGTGCAGAAAGCTGTGCCTCAGGGGGCTGGCAAGCTGAGCCCCCTGCCCATCAGTGGGCACATGGGAGGGAGGCATTGCCCCTGCTGCTCCCCAATCCCTCCTCTCCCAGCCAGGGGTGAAGCACTGGGTGGCTGCCAGAGCATCACCAGCCTCCATGCTGCTCTTGTCCCCTGTGAGAGCATGTCTGTATGCTCCTCTCTAGATAGCCTGCCCCGCTTTTGGGTCAGTATTTTGCTTTTCAATAGATTTTGAGGAGTGCTGCCGAGCAGGTATCTGCTGTGATGGTTCCAGTGGAGGGACCCCTGTGCCATGCCCCCCAAAAAGCTTTGGGGTTATAGATGCCATGTGAATGTAAGGCAGGTGTTTTAGGATTTTTGCTCTTCATAACCATACTGTAGATTTCTGATCTGCTGACAAATCCAACTGGGTGACACAGTTTGTGCCTTTGTGGGGTGTAATTTTGGCTTTGTTATGTGTTGCTGCTCCTGGATTCAATCTGAGTTTTTAATCCTATACCTCTTTTTCAAAATCACATCTCAGCAGCAGCTTTTCTCTTGCCTTCCATCCATTTTCAAACAAAAAATGACAAAGCCTGTATTTATTTGGGGAGGGGACAGGAGTTCAGCGTGGATTAGTGGGGTGCTTGCACTGTAATACAGTCTGGCTTGATACTGCTGCTTAGTCTGATGAGAGGAGTGATGCTAAAGGATGAACTCTCCCAGTGATTTCTCTGCAGTGCTTTTTATTTCATCAAGAGAAAATGGAGGCTGGACTCAGTTCCTTCAGTGTTTAATAATGTCCATCATAACGGAATGCCCTTTATTTAAGCTGCAGTAGTAATTAGAGGCTTGGTGGTGTTAAGTAGCCATAGAGTCTGGCTCTGAGGAATGTTCATTGTACCTCATTAAATTTGGAATTACTACTTAAAAGGCCAGAAATAAATATTCTGTTTATATTTCGGGGACAGTGAATCTAAATGGATGCTGTGCTTGCACATCCTCGTCTCTGCTCGTTCCTGCTGAAGTGAGCGAGGCACTGCTCCAATGGGCAGCAATCAGTCTGCAAAACAGCCTAACCCCAAACCCAACCCTGGTTTCATTGATCAAGTGCAGGAAAATGATCTGCTGTATTACATCTAATTATAAAACGTCAATATCAGATGCTAGATTCACTTGCTTGTTCAGAGACACTGCGTGGTACTTCACAGTTGGCAGTCTCCTGTATGAGAAGCTCTGTCAGCGAGCTGGTGTGGGGAGAGGGCTGCAGAGGGAGATGCCAGAGGTCAGGTCCTTCCAGCTCTTCCAGGTGACTGGCTCCTAAATGCTCTTTAAGAGCTGAATTGCTTCATGTTTTCCTTCTGTCTTGCCTGGGGCTGTTGGCAGTTAGAGATGTGTCCTCTGCTCCTCTGCCCCCTGCTCTGGCTTGTGCTGCAGTGCCCATGGAGCTACTGATGGTGGCTGGAGCTACTGATGGACACCAGTGGCCAGACGGGTCCTATCCAAAGGTGCTGACCCTTCAGGGGTCTCAGAGGCACAGCACAGCTTGGCTGTCAGGGGACAGGTGCTGGGTTCCTTGCTGTGACCCGGCCATCGCTCCCCATGCTGTGTGTGTCAGCGTTTGCTGGTTCTCCCCCGTGGTGGAAACCCCAGTAGCTGTTTGGGTGGGGTTTGCACTGGTCGTTAGCCCAAAGCCTGAGGCTGCTGCTGCTCTCAAATCTCTGGCACTCACCATGGCAGGAGGTGCCAGTGTGGGAGAGTCAGGACCTGGGGAGCAGGGGTTTGGCATCTCCCAGCTGTGGGTGCTCCAGGTGCCGTCAGTACCAGAGCAGAGCTGGTGGCCGGCAGGGAGAGCAGGAGCAGAGCTCCTCACGTGGGTCAGGCACTGCACCTGGTCATGGTCCTGGTCCCTGACCCTGCTCTGGGGCAGATGAGGGCTGGTAGCACGGGCTAATTACTAATTACGTGCCATCACACACCACGGGGGAAATCTCTCCTGACGTGCTTTGAGACGCGCTCCCAGCCCGGAGCTGGATCTGCCTCTCCTGCCGGTGTGCAGAGGGACAGAGGCAGACCAGCCTGTCGCTGGGTGTGAGAGCATCAGCAGCAGCCTGGCTGCTCCTGTCGGCCGTGGGGCTCTGTTCCAGTGCTCCATGGGGTTTGCCACTGCGCCTGCTCCCGGCGGGAAGGAGTCTCAGACCGCTTCCTTATTTCCCATGGGCTGAATAAGCAGCTTGCGAAATGATAATGACTTTCCCTCATTGCTGATGCGTACTTCATTTGACCTGGTCCCTACTTTGGAATTTTCACTGTTTCCCAAGTGCAGCTGGAGCGTTCTTATTTAATGTGCATGAGTTCTGTATCACCCACAATATAATTCAAACCATAAGAATTAAATGCTGGTGAGATCTCCTAATAGGCAGCATCAGTTCTGTTGCAGATGCTGGAGCCTGAGATTGAGTGGCCCATGGAGAACAGGACTGAGGATACAGAAGGACCAGGAGGAGCGGTCTGACAAGCTCTACCCTTCCCACCAGGGAGGCCCAGTGGACTTCTGGGAACAATTTGCCATTTCTGTGGTCTCCAGTGATGCCTGCAGCACAGAGGGGAGTCAGGAGACTGGTGCTCCGGGTGGAGATTTGCAGCTTGATGCAGAGGATGAGGAGCCATCGCATGATTCTGGAGGATGTTGTGAAACCAAAAGGAGAGATGCACATTGCAGCCTTGGAGAAAGGTCCGCTTTGGTTTTTAATAATAAAGGGTGACATGCAAGCTTTATTAACAAGGCACGTAGGGGAAAAAAGGCTCAAGGGATAACCCTGAAAAAGTGGTGCTAAATGTGTCATTTTTATGAAGCTGATTTTGTGAAGAGTCCCTACATGCTTTGGCAGGAGGTTGCAGCAGGTTTACAGTAATTTGTGGAAAGATAGAAATGTTTTCACCCTGAAGTGAGAAGAAGGGCAAGAAACCCCTGTGTTGAGATGCTTTGGAGCCGTCTTCTGAGGCAGAGCTGGCAGATGGATGGATACCTGTCACTTCGGGTCGGGAGAGATGGGTCCAGCTCCAGACAACCATGGACTTTGCTGGGGGCTGACGTGTGGACTGAGGAGCCAAACCCTTTATCGAGAGCCTGCATCCACGTGCCGTGGAGAAAGCTGGATTTTCACCTCTGTGGAGTTTGGTTTGAAAAATATCCCCCATCTGAAATTGCTGAAAAGAGGGAAGAGTGACAAAGGACCAGATGCCAGGCATCTGCCCTGAGGCGAGCAGGCTGCAGGGACAGGACTGTGCTGCTCCCAGCCTGCTGGCATGGCCCAGGACGTCCCTCCCAGCCTGGGGACTGACCTGGCCAGCATCTTCTGTTTCTCCAGCACTGCACAGTGCTGCTGGTGCCCGGAGTTGCTGCAGCCCGCTGACCTTTCTGCTGGCACTTGCATTAGTTCCTCTTAAACCGCCTTTGGATGCGCCAGGGTTTATTTCTGTTTCTGAGGCAGGGAGTGAGCAGTCCTTAGAGCAGTGCCCTGTTGCTAACAGACCCTTTGCTGTCGGGGAAGTCACCCCATCGATATCCAGGTCAAGAAGAGTTATACTGACGTTTGTACATCTTTTTTAATTTAATGGAATTGGCAGTCCTCAACCAAAAGCCAACCGCTAGGGGGAAAAAAAAAAAAGTTTAATATTTCCCTCCTGATTGCTCGATTCGGAGTGTGTCTGTTGTTATATTTATATTTGTGTTGCTAAGGCAGCGGTTAAAAGCGTTTTTCAGATTAGGCACTGGTAAGCTGTATGGCAAGCCAGGGCTCTCTTTGATGGCACTGCTACCAACACGTCTGCATCTGGAAAGCAAGGACAAACCTGTCCCTGGAGGACAGCAGGTATCTCTCCCCCAAGAGAAATGCAGGCTGAGGCCACAGACTTCATGCAAGGTGTTCTTCAGCTTTTTCCAGTGTCTGGAATGTATTGTTTATTCTTGGCACGGAGGCTGTGGGGCTGATCATCCTTCCTTCAGTTACAAGGAGCAGGAGATAAGAGTTGGCAGCATGTTTGGGAGGTCCTCGCTGCTCCTGGCTCTGAACATGGAAAGGAGAGGCTGGACTTGGGGCTGGGCTCCCCTTTGATTTCTCCAGGAGCGATGCTGATTAGTGAGAAAGTGACAGTTCATTTGCTTTTGCCAAAATAATGAAGAAGATGAGGGCCAGCCTCTCAGTGATGCACTTGATGAAGAGCATGCTTTCATCGGTGCCAGCCAGCCTTACCTCTTCCCTCTTTTTTGTGCTTTGACTTTGTTCTTTGGGTCTCATTAGGAGAGGGAGTGGATCCTTTCCCAATTAAAATGTTGACATGTCGAAGACGCTCTCCTTTCCCATCATTTTGCCTGTTTGTAAGTGGTTGCACCTTGCAGGATGAACTAGAATTAAATCAAGTGAACTTTGATTGAATAATGCAAGCTGTAAAGCAACCCTTCTCCATGAAAAATCTAATTTCTTTTTTATTTTTCTATTTTGATCCCCTAGTCTGCATGGAGATAACCTTGACAGATAATCCCATGGCTAAGTAAAGAAACTGGGCTGGAGGGAATGTGCTGGTGTGGGAAGGATGAGCAGCCCACCCTTGTGCCAGCGTGGGCAGCACAGGCAGCTCTCACCTCTGAGGGTGTAGACCCAGGGAAGAGGATTTCCCGTCCTTGTGACTGTGTCACTCCTTGTTTTGCCTGAAATCTGGAAGTAATTATCATTACTTGTGCTGTGTCCAGTGGTGGGGGAGTTCCAAGCCTGGGAACGGATGCTGTGTCCAGCCCCTCAGGAGCCCTCTTGTTCTGTGTGGATGTGGGGGTTTCATCAGTGCTGCAGAGCATCCTGAGGAGGGGACATGTGAAATACACAGGAATACAGAAATACCAGGAAATACAGCAGGGAGTACACAGGAAGGACATTACTCCACTGAACATAAATCATGGGGAATTTGCTCGTCGGTGAACGAGTTGAGCCAGGATATGGACTTTGTTTTTGGTGTGAAATCAATAGCAAAGCTCCCGGGGATGTTGTTCCGAGGGGGATTTAGTGCCAGGTCTGTATCAGGGCTGTGGCAGTTTGATGGCAGCACGTGTGGTGTCTCCTCAGCCTGTGGGATTTTGGTGGCAGTGGTCAGTGTTTCCCTGTGGATGACCTTGGGTATTCCTTGGCCCCTGAAGCCTTGGCAATGCAGTGTCCATGCTCTGAGTGTTTTAAAGCTCTTCAATGCACCTGTACATGTTGAAATTTGCTGTCTGCATCCTCTCACCCAGCTGTTCCTCTCCTGGCTTTCCCAGGGCTGTGCACTCACAGGGATGGAGGTGATGGAGGCAGTGGTGGGTACAGGGGGTCCCCTGCTGCTGGGCACGGTGGTGGGGCTGGGGATGCAGGGATAGAGCCAGCTGAGGCTCTGGGCTTGTGGGAGCTGATCCCACATCTGCCAGTGCTGGGTGATGGTGGGGGGCTCCCCTCTCTGTGGGGATTGTGCCAAAACTGGCTCCCATCCCTTCTCCCTCCATTGCTCGGCTGCTCTCAGCTCATCTGCAGGGCTGGGGGCTGCTGTGAGGCTGCTTGGGGGGAATGCTGCGGGGTGGCATCCACCCCCTTGGCATGGCAGCCCCGGGACTGATGGGCAAACACAGGGTCAGGTCATTTCTGTGGTGTTTGGGTTCTTGGGTGTCACATGCTTTGAAAATAGCGTGTCTGTTTGCTCCTGAGCTCTTAGCACCAAAGTCATCCGGCAGGACCAGGGATGCAGGAACTGCAGGGCCCAGTAGTTTGTGCAGTAAATCTCCAGCGTGGCTCTCCAGCAGTAATTACTGTGTGCAAGTAATAACAGAGCTGTGCTGAGTGCTGGGCCAACTCCCCCGGCTCGCTGCTCCTCGCCTGTTTCTCTCTGGGAGGTTCCTGTTTGGTAAATTAGATATTGTGCTGTATTTCAGAAAAGGTTACACTTAACCAAGGCTGCCTCTGCTTTATTATCTTGGCAGAGCCGTGTAACCTCTGCTGGGGTACGATTGGATTTCACATTCGGCTCTGCTGCAGTGCCCCACTCCCTGCATCCTGCCATTGTGATTACGTTAGCAGCAGACTCTGCTTTCCTTTATTTATTGAGACATTAAAGATGCATGCATTTATTTTTACCATGTTCATAATTGCCATAAAAACAGGCCATAGTATCCCAGGGCGGCTCTGGGAAGGAGGACAGCCACGGGGCTGGGGCGAGGAGGAGCGTGGCAGAGAGAAGGCAGGACAGGGCTGGGGGGCAGGTGGATGTTCCCTTTTCTGTCCTGGGAGGATGCTGCTGTTGTCCTCGAGGAAGGGGAGCAGAGCAAAGCCTGCTCCTTCTGCTGCTCAGGGGACAAGGAGCACCCCAGGGCCAGGGCTGGTGCTGGTGGGAGCCCGGGTGGGATCCCTGCGGGTCCAGGGGGACTTGGGGTGGATGGACAGGTGGACTGGAGTGCCTGACTTGTACAAGATCCTGCATCCTCTGGCGTCCCTGAAGTGCAGGAAGGATCCTGGCCAGGCTGTGCAGATCCCACCATGTTCCACCACTGTGGTTCACCATGCATCTCCCATCACATCCTACCATGCACCTGCACAGCTCCCACTGCACTGCATCCCACTGCACAGCTCCCACTGCATCCCACTGCACTGCATCCCACCGCACTGCATCCCACTGCACTGCATCCCACTGCACTGCATCCTGCTGCACAGCTCCCACTGCATCCCACCGCACT
>VYZP01035962.1:0-11569 GCA_013400635.1 Hypocryptadius cinnamomeus
TATAGAGAAAGACCAGAAAGAACTTACTCATAGTTTTTCACAAGTTGATAAAGACAGAGGAGAATTCCAAGCCAACAAGCACTATTGTCAGACTGGAGATAAAATCCAATTTTCTCCACAACTGCAGTCCAGCGACTTGGATAATCATACTTGATAATGTGGTGAATGCAAGTAGTAAGCTGCACTCTGGAAATCAAAAGCACAACAATTAAAGAAGTTACTTCTAGTCTTTTAATAATATTCTTGTACTGTTGAAGCAACAAATACTATCCATACTTAGACTTCCTTTTGGCTTAGAAGGTTTAGGTTCTGTAGTTTCTGCTTAATATTCTACAAATTTCTACATGCTACACAAGCTGAAAACTGTTTTTTCCATCTAGATTAATTCTATGTTTAGGATACACAGTGTGTGACAATGATGCTTAGCACGTGGGTGATCTTGGCTGGGGGAAAAATATAAAAAAGGAAACCCAACAGTCAGAATCCACAGAGGCTAAAACTGCACCTGATCAGCTCAGGAGAGTGGATAATGGCTTCTACAATGTTCTCCCGGATGCAGTGTCTGTCCTCTTCTGGGATGGAGTAAGGTGGGATCTCCCCAGGAGCACTTTCACGGTCCGGCCAATACTGGGTTATCATATTTTTCAAGTAGATAACCCCTGTGAAACAAGAGTGGCAAATCAGCTGGCAGCCGTTCAAAGCACAAAACAAACACACGTCTTGCAAGCAAACATTACACAAACATTGGCCCTTCCTAAGTAGGAGAATCAAAATACATACACCATGCAAGTTATTAACCCTATAATTTACTAAACTGATACTCTTTCACCCATTTAATATAAAAACACTACAGGTATTGCTTTTAGCTGTGATTCAGGTAAGTAGTTGTGAAACTATTTAGCAACACACTTCTGAAAAATCCATTATAATGATTTTCTCAATATTTTCATTAAAACTGAAAAAGAAAAGCTGATCAATACTAATGACAACCTAAAACATCCCTTGAAAGCAAAAAAAAACCCAATCTAATTAAGTTAGTGATACAGGAATGAATGCTAGAGAAACAGAGCTCCTTTATACCCAGGTTATGGGCTACAGCAATTTGTAGCAATCAGGCTCCTGGAACAAACCCTGCATTTACCATTTGGCAACCAAATCCAAACTGCTTGTGTGGCAGAATATCAATCACAGCACTTGGAAAAGTACTTACAACAGGCAACAGGAAATCTAAAATGGCAAACTGGTAACAAAGTTACTGTTAATCTAATTCTACATGGAAGTCCATAAAGCAACGTCTCTTCCTAAATTTCATATGCAGCTTTGGAAGATTCAGAAACCAGAGGGTTTCTGACAGTGTCTGCAGAGATCAAGAAACACTCAGCAGATTATTACAAGACTGAAGAGATAGAGACTTCAGCCAGCCCTCAGATGGATTTATCAGTAACTGCTTTGCAAACACACACTGTTTGTAAGCTGGGCCTTGAATGAGCCATCCCCACTCTCCACAGGATGCTTTGGGGTTTAACTGCCTTGCGTGGAGGAGGGTGAAACTTCACAGGTTTTCTTCAAACTTCTTTCTGCATGTTACACTTGTAGGGCAGTAAGCTTTTTGAGTCATCATTTGAACAGTACCCCCAAGTAAGATAAAAATGCAAGCTAAGTTCAGGCTACAGCTTAGAGTAGTTTACTACACAGAAGGTCCAAATAAGCAGCCCAGATCACACCCTCCTGCTGACCAGTCAGAAAACCCAATGAAGTATTGTACTAAAAACTTCTAACAATTAATTAGAGAAGCTTTAAGGTGATGTTTGGAGCTGTTAATAATCAACATCCAATTTTACTGATGGCTCACCCTGCAAATAAGCAGGGTTTCCAAAAACCATAATCTGTTTTCTTCCACTTAGTATGTTTAGAAATATTAGTGCTCCCAGTACAAGTTTAAATGACCTCCTTGCACCAAGTGCACCAGCATCATAAACCATTCTGCTTCCCCAGGAATGTTCACTAGAGATAAAGGGAAAGAATCATTCAGGAGCCAGACACACCTTTTCTTTTTGTCTTCCTTACTCAGTGTATGGTGCCAGATAATAGCTTGTGATGGCTGCAACATGAGCAACTCCCAACTTCTGAGTGCTTGACATTAAAACCATTAGAATTCTTTAACAGTATCTGCATGTGTACTTGTGTGTATGCACCGTCTGAGTAGATACAATGACAAAAATATTTGAAAACTTGCCTGCCTGTCTCACTGGTAAATCCAGTTGCTCGGACATAGTGATCTGAAGCAGAGTTGAAACAAAGTTCACTGACTTATGAGCCTATGGAGAGGGGAAAAAAAAAAGAGTAAAGTTTTAGAATACTTCCATTAAGTTTTACAATATCTTTATAATGATGTAATGCAATCAATAGAATACCAGCAGTTCAGCCAATTGCACAGGAGTCAGCTAATCAGCCAGAGCATTCCAAAGTTTTGTGCTCACTGTATTTTGAAGACAGCAAGGGGGAGGAAAAACCCTACTGTGCAAGGTAACAGAGCTGAAGAATTCACTGAACAGGAATCAGCCTTCCACAGTCACCAAACATGTTCTCCATTCAGAACAAACACTTGAAGCAAGAGCACCTGAACAGCCCAAAAAACCCAAGCGCAGCAAGTTTACAGTGACCTTTAGCAAGGTATGAGTTCATTAGATAACGAGCTAAGAAACAGATGGGAATTATGTTTTAAAACTAAGTCCAAGTCCTACTTCATCTTTCTGAAAAATCAGTTTCAAGGGACCACTGATGCACTACTGCAGCAGCTGTCCAGAGAACCACACCACAGCAAAGCAACAGCAGGGAGATCCAAATGGAGACCCATCCGCACAGTAACAACTTCCCAAGGATTTGCAGGAGTTTCACTCACAAAGAAAACAAAAAATGCTTTTTCTTACCATAATGAGAACTGTCACTGATACATTAAGGACTGGATTGTATTTTTAATGAGGAAACAAACCTTAATGTTATTATGACACCCTTTACCCATCTTTCCCAAGCATCAAGAACTCCAGACAATAAATTAATTTTGCTGGGCAAAGTGAGTTGCAATCCTTAAAAGCTAACTCTGCTATTCTTAACTGAAACCCAGTATAATTTTCCTTGAGGTATAGAGTCCATGGACATGAGTTACAGTGGGAAATCCCTCTTTTATGCATGGAACAAAAATTCACAAGGGAGGCCAAGGCCTGGAACTCTTATCCACAAAGGCTGTGGGACCTCATCCTTAGAGATATTCTGTTGGACAAGTCCTGATCTACCTCATCCAACTTCCAAACAGCTTTGCTGTTCTGTTTTATCTTCACTTACATGTCAATGTTGTTTCCTATGTTCTTTGCAGTTCCCCTATCAAAGACAACTGCATAGATCCACATAATTTAACCTGTTGAACTCTTAGGAAGACACCTCTTACCCACCTGTTACTTTCAAAACCACTGAAATTACACACACTATTTATGAAAACCAAATGGCTGCCCCAGATACTGCAGCAACTTCATATCAGAAAGAGAAATAATCAGTTTTCCTTCCATTCCTTTAGTACACCAAAAACTCTTCTGACAGTATGAAATGATGTCAAGATTCCTCCTGAGTGTGTCATGCTGCTCAGCTCACTCCTACAGTACTAGAATGTTCTCTTCAACTCCCATTTTCCTGAGCAAGTATCTCCAATGTGTTCCAGTAGAAACAAGTGTGAAAGGGACAGCCTGGGACATGACATTGGTACTCAAATTTGGTTAGTGCAGCATGTTTCCTACCTCCTGGTCTTTAAAACAAATTTCAAATGAAGAACGACCTTGACTTAAGAATTTGCCCAAAATGTTAAAACACTGTTGTACACATCCTGTGCACTAAAACTCTACAGGCTCCAGAGCACCCAGAAGCGTCTGGTCCCACTGAAATGTTTATTTACAGAGTGTGGTTTGATGAACTGAGAGCAACTGACACTGCAATATGAGCACACATCCTGCTGACCCATGTCCCTCTGATATTCCCCAAGTCCTCAAGAAGCAAACACACCTTCAAACAAAACAAAAAAAAAAAGAAAAGGAAAAAAAAGAGCAATTGTCTTCCACTGCAAGTAGTGGTTGAATAAATAAATTTAAATTAAAATTTACTAGTTGGGTTTGATTTCTCCCCCAGCTCCAGGCCCGTTAAGTTGCTCCTTTCCTTAAGGAACATTAATAGACACACAGAGTCCTGCAGCACATTCCCAATGACATCAGACCCTAATTCAGCACAGCACTCAATTATACGCTTAACATTAATGGCAGCGGAAGTGCTCCTGTGTTTAACGTGTCCTGAACCTGAGCAAGCTTTCAGTTTCAATAACCTTTAACTCACCTACTATAAGGTCATATTAGTCTGCATAAAATGGACTTAAAAGTGCAAACTGATGTCTTTCCACAAGGGCTATAAGCTTAACACATACCTTTTTCTATAGTGAAAATTTGCAATGTTTGCAAAGTCAGAAGCATTTAATCCTATAATTTAAAAAAGGAAGGATTACTTTCCCTTTCCCATGATAAATGACCGCTATTCTTGGAATAAAAAACATCCATTTCAGCAACAAATATGGAAATAATGCTTAAGAGCTACTAAGGAACTAACGGGAAAATCCAAAGAAATTAAATTTTAAAATGTTATATTGTAAAAGAAACAAAAAATAGACAGCAGTGTACAAAACTGCCACACACTGAAATTTAATAAAATACCAAAGAATGTTTTCTTCATTTACAAAGATAGGACTGAGCCTGTGCCTATAGCAGGCTACAGAAGCTCCTTAGAAATATAAATTCTATTAGTATGTGGGATTAATATATTTTCGTTGGGTTCTTTGAACTGTAGCAAACTTTAGGGGACAAAACTGAAACATCTACACCATTATCTGTTTGGTTTTTTAAAAATCTTACAAGTATCATCCTTATTAGCATCTGAAGCATCAGACTCCAACCAGCCAGGAGGATGAGCTGCTTTATCACCTTTAGTGGTTCAAAGCAGATTCTGCCAAGATATAATCTGTGCTTTTAATACAAGGAAAATACCTTGCACTTGCCAATCAAAGCCTGCTCTTAATCCTCTCCGTTAAGACCTACATTCACACAGAGCTACACTGACACTTCCATGCATTCTCTGTGGAAGGCAAAGGACTCCCAAACTCTTCACAGTGACCTCCTCCCCAAGGCACTGAAAGGAGGGTGACTGCAGAGACTGAGCTGTAGGGATGAGTAGGGACAGTTCCATGTAGACAAGGCTGTACTGAATGCTCTAATAAAACACCAAGTACTACAATCACCTCATTGCTCTCTTCACTCTTCAAAACAGCATCCCATGTTTTACTGGCACTTGGAGAAAAACAACTGAACCTAAAATAAGACACAACCATAGGTGCCTTTTTGTATCCACAGCATTAAAAAATACTGAATCCACATCTCTTTCAGCTATTTCCATCTTTAATAATTTTACTTCCCCAAGAGGGCTGCCTCTCAGGACAACATGCTCCTCTGCACTGACTGCACTGCTAAAAAAAACAACCAGACTAAAAACCACACCTATTTTAGGTTCAGTTTTGAACTAAAATCAGGATTTCACAATGGTCACTATCACATACTCTAAATTGCATAAAGAAAACAAAATTTTTAAGACTTTAAAGTTTTGATATTGGTAAAATTTTGACTTTTATTCTCTTGCTCCGTGTCAGCATTTAAAAGTAAACATTAAATTTAGAGAACTACGGTATTATTTAAAAAATAGTTCTGTCACAGAAGTCAGTTTTCCAGCACTTAACTCAGCATTTAAAGAAAAACAAAACCAAAACTCATCTCAAGTCCTTCCCCTTACAAAAGGTCCAACATGCCATGTCACTGGTATGACTTTGCTGTCTAAGAGCCAAAGAATTCGGGGACTTTTCCCAAGAGCAATCTTTGCTATGCAGCCTGGCTAGCTGAGGAATGTGTTCTATCAGACCACAAACCTTGCACCACTGTCTGTTAATACCAATCACTGCCCCAGAACACACAATCTTTTTGCACACTGCAGTTTCTCCTAGCAGGGTTGCTTTGTTAGACATGTGCTAAAAGAGACTTTTGAGAGAAGTGTCATACCAGCTGCAGAGTCCAAAAGAAGAATGAAGTTCAAAGTTAACATGGAAGAGACCAGTTCATGGCATGTGAACCATGAATAGTTAATTACAACGTGGAAAAGCACTTTTCCTTCAGTAATGATACTCACGGCAGTAACTTAAATTAATCTTTAATGCTGGAATATTCATCTCTCACACAAAGCCTGCATGCCTCTAAATCATAAAACCAAGTTTCATCTTGGGTAAAAAGACCTCCATGCATTCTTTTCAGATGTCAGGAAGCTGACATACCATAACAAACACACTACAATAGGCACCTCCTTTACTGCTGCCCAAAAAAGCAGAACAGATGAGCAACACTTACTAAATGCTGCTGAACTGGAACCCCAGGTTATTTATATAGCTATTCAAAGCAGCACACATGTGAATAAAGGCTAACATTTTAAAAATAAAGTAGATGGAAAAAAAAAAAATTCAATGCTTCTCCTCCATTCCAGTTTTGGGGAAAAAATCTACATGCAATGTTTGATCTGGGCCACAGCAGGGCTGGGTGCATGTAACTATCACACTGAGATGAAACTGTTTTCTTATAGAAAGGTAAGGTCAGGAGCTGTAAGGCCACGCTGAATCAGCAAAATGCCCTGTAGCGCTCTTTTAATTCTTTTTTAAGAACTCAGCAGGTGTGGAAGTCGTTCTGACCTCAGGTTTTTTGCAAGCCAGTTCTGCCACCTCTTATGCAGCTACAATGTATATGCAAACCTCCTTTAACGTCCACAAAAGATACACAAACACTTACCAGCTCCTGCAAACATCCCTGTCTGCTCCTTTCATCACTGTCTGCAAGTTTGCAGGACTATTTGCTCTACTGGCTGAGGAAAAAGCAATGTGCTGGGCACACACAGGAGCTATTTGCTAAGTCATGAGAAAGTGACAAGTGGCCCTTTCTGCTCGGATTTTATCTCGTGCTGGGCAACTTGCACCGAGGAGGAAACTTCTTCCCAGTGGAGCCAAGGCTCCCTCGGTTCCTTACTGCCCCCAAGGGGATTCCTGTGCTGGACCAGCTTTGGCACATGCAGCTTTAAACACCCAAAGCAATCCTCATCTAGCACGCACCAAAATATACAGATGGAAGATGAGGGAAGTGAAAGTACCAAAGTACTTTGGGTAAAATGTCACACCAACAACTCCAAAAGAGACCCCATGATCTGACAAATCAAAGCCAAGAAACTCATGCTCTGTTCTTTTTCTTACACTACAATACAGAGCTGTAGATGTTACACATGCAAACCATGTCAGAAAAGGTTTAAAACAATTTCAAGCTGGAGGTAACACTATAAACACCTCTCCCAAAGTATCCATACCATTCCAGCATTTGAAAAATCCTGTCTGAAAGACTCCATGCAAGAAGCTTGCTTCTTCCCCTTTGACAACCTTCCACTCCTCAACTCTCAGCAGCTGAGTCCAATCATTTAATGTAACCACTCCATCCTTCTGACATTTGCATCAATTAAGGAGGCAGTGAAAGGCACTGAACCAGGCCCTACTGCACTGTTCAATCAATGGTGATGGTGGCCAGCCAACAGGAATTCCTTTCCCTGTCACTCAGAACACAAAAAACCTTAAATGTAACTTCTGAAAGTCAGGATGTCTTCCTAAGCAAACTCTGTTGAGCTCTGACTCACAAAAAATGATGAGTTATAGGGGATTGCACTTTCTTCCCCCTAAACATTGTCAGACACAAAAATCGGGTTGTTAGTCTAAAAAGATGCCTTACTAGCTCACATACTGAGGTGAATCTCAGACACAAGACATATCACAATGAAGTTATAAATTCCCTGGAATTACAAAGAAAAAACCTGCAAGGAAAGTATTATCTAGCAACTGCACCTTTATAAATATGTTGATATTAGAAGATGAAACAACGCTCTGTATTGTTTTCAGAGTGTCATTCCATAGCTGCATAGTTAAAAATATCCATTTTCATCACAATTTCTGAGAAACTCTTTATACATGAAGCACAAAGACTATTTCAAAAGGAAGCAATGTCTTCCTGTTGCTTTCCAGTAGCTTAATTGAAGAGTCTGGTTCTAAGTCCTGGTAAAACACAGCTTTCCCCTGTGAGACAGGGAGAGATGGGTGAACACCCCAGGGTACCCCATCAGCTGAAAAAGCTGAGATGCAAGAGCCAGTGATCTCATTCCCTATAACTTCACAGTGAGAAAAGTAAAGACAAGGAGACCAAAATACTTGCTTTGTAACATTATCTCAACTCTGAAAGTTCTCACAGCCTTGCAATATAACCTGATAAAACTTCGTGAAAGGAGAAATAAAGCATAGAATAATTCATGACATAGCCAAGGTCAAAGGAAAAATAACAGCCTGGACAAATCAAGAATCATACTCTCCAGTCCCCTTCTCCAGTCAGAAGAACTTTGTCGACTGACAGGATATGGTGAAGAGAGATCCAAATACTTGGTTAACTCTTACCTACTCAGATATCTCTTGCACTAATCAGGAATATCAATTACTGACTGATGCACAGTCTTTTCTGCTAAGGTAAAATGACCATTCTGCTGAAAGCCAGTCTCATCAGCTCAACAGAGGCACCTCTGACAAATTAAACTGAAAAGTCAACCAAGGACAACTATTAAGCTATAAAAACACCTGTGCAGCCTGGCCATGTACAAGAACAGTGTTCACTGCTGCTGTGATCTCATCCTGACAGAGAAAGAGACCCCCATAACTGTAATTAGGTATTAACTGGTAACAGAATTGCTCTAACATTCAACAAATTCAGACCAGCATCCTGCAAGAAAATGCATAGCTAACTTCAATAAACCTAAGTAAAACCAAGACCACGCATGTGAATAAAGCTGAATGTATGTGTAAGTGCTTGCAGACTTCTGGTTTAGCACATATTTTTATCACAAAATATCTGTGAAAGATTAGTGATGCTCCATTTCCCACAACAAAGAATTTTTACACACTGGTTCAGTAATATCTGTTTTTTTAAAGGGGCACAACTATTCAGATTTTATGCCAATTTAGCACTTGTGTAGTACACGATGGACCATGGGGTTTTGATTCCAAAGGGAGAACAAAAGCCAGTGGCCAGCGAGCACGATCCTTCCTGCAAGAGTTGGCCATTTGCTGAAGACCCAACAGGCAGTGAACGTTAACTTCCTGCACCCTCAGCAACTCAATACCTGCAGAAAAGAACTAAGACAGATTCCAAGCAAGTTACTGTATATAGATATTGACATCCATTGAACACGGAAAAAAATGCATTTGGGGGCCAGCTTAAGATTTCATAGATATTACTGTCCTTAAAGGCCATCATATTTTTTTCATTTTTGATTTAAATAATAAAAACCAACATGTACAGAGTACACGGAAAAGACAGGCAATTACTTCATACAAGTCTCAATTAGCCATTGAGTAGTTTCAGAGCTATCTATTTCAAAGGTACCTAATATTTATTTGCCAATCACTTATTAAATAACATGCCAGAATCACTTTTTAATTTTCTGAGAAGCTCTACCTTTAGTTTTTTAAATTTTCTCCACTGCCAGCAGAACACTTGGCCCACCTTTATCTAAGCTCTGCTGAACATCTGTTGCATTACATGAGTATCGTCAGGCCCAAACTCTGCTTAAGAGCAACAAGGAAAAATGTTTGTGGAAAAAGCCAACTAAAGGCACCACAAGAGCTGCCACGCAGGCTTATCCTTTGCCTCCTCCATCAAGACATCCTCTTTTCTCTGGGTCAAAGACTAAAACACTTCTGTTCTACAAATGTCTACAAGCCCCGCGGCTGCGTTTTATCAACAAAGTTCTCATCTACCAGGTGAGGTTAAGCAGAACAAAAATACAATCTTCTCCCAAAACCGAAGTCCCTGGAACTGGGAGCTGCTGGGATTTCACATGCGAGTCTGGCAGGTGAGTGCAGTGCAAGCGGATGACACACCTGGGCTGGGAGCCCTGTCTGCCCCCGTCCCTGGGACACGTGTCCGTATACACCCAGGGAGCACACCCACCCCGGCAGCCCTGCTGAACCCGGAGCCCACGGGATTTGGAACACCAAACACCGCCGGGCTGCCAGATCTGATCCTCAGCTCAGCCCAGGCCATCAGATTTGATCCTGAACTCAGCCCAGGCCACTCTTACAGGCTGCACTGCTTGCGGAGCGACGGGGCTCTCGCTANAGAGCCCGGATAGAGCTGCCCCCGCCGCCGACGGGAGCGGCGCCCCTTCCGCCGCACGGCCCGCCCCGCCCCGCCGCGGGGCGCCGCGGGAGATGCAGTCCGGCCGGGCACCGACGCCCGCGGAGACGCGGCACAGGCGGTCTTGGCCCGCACAAGCCGCCTCAGGAGCCGCTCCCCATTTCGAACGGCCCCGCTCGAACGGGCCCCTCACAGCAGCCGCGGTCCGGCACCGCCCGCTCCGAACCGAACCGAACCGAACTCCTCGGCCGCGCCAACGTTGTGAGGGACCCGTTGTTTTAGCGAAAATCCCTCCCTTGAAAATCCCTCCCGCATCCGCGCCCCGTTTTCGGAGAGGCTCGTGTGGCTCGGCGAGGAAGGAGGGGTGCGTGGGGACATGGGGGTTTGCTTTGTCATGGGCATGGGGTGCCGCCGTGCTGGGTTTAGGGTGGTGGGGAAAAAGAAGAGGACAAAAATCCTGAAGATGTGTCAAAGCTTTGTCAGAAAATCAGTATAAACGGAGCTGTCGCTCGTGAAGGGTCAAGGAAATGCGTCTTATGAGGAGCGGCTGAGGGAGCTGGGGTGTTTAGCCGGGAGAAAAGGAGGCTCAGGCGGGGCCTCATCGCTCNTGGGAGCTGCTGGGATTTCACATGCGAGTCTGGCAGGTGAGTGCAGTGCAAGCGGATGACACACCTGGGCTGGGAGCCCTGTCTGCCCCCGTCCCTGGGACACGTGTCCGTATACACCCAGGGAGCACACCCACCCCGGCAGCCCTGCTGAACCCGGAGCCCACGGGATTTGGAACACCAAACACCGCCGGGCTGCCAGATCTGATCCTCAGCTCAGCCCAGGCCATCAGATTTGATCCTGAACTCAGCCCAGGCCACTCTTACAGGCTGCACTGCTTGCGGAGCGACGGGGCTCTCGCTACCTCCTTCCCCGCTGACAAATTAGTGCTTCCAACACTCAAAGACCGATGTGGCTTAAATGGTCCCAGGCAGGGCTGCGTCCAGCCGGAGCCACCGAGGGCCTGCACAAGGGCGGTTTTAAACCCCCCTCCGCGGATCACCCTTTTCCCGGCTGAGCACGGAGACAATGGAGGCAATTTGTTACCGCCGAGAGAGGCACGGGGGCCTCGGCCGCTTTCTGCCGCTGCCCCCCGCCCCAGCAGCCCCGCCCGGCCCGGCCCGGCCCCGCTGCCATGTGCGGGGACAATGCACGCCGGGCCCGGCCTGCGGCCGGCGGGACGCGGCCGG
>VYZP01035962.1:11604-46934 GCA_013400635.1 Hypocryptadius cinnamomeus
TCTGGACACAGCAGTCATTGCTTTGCTAAGAACTGCTGCTAAGATGAGTTTTGAAAATGTTCCTCAAATGAGAAGACCGCAAGATTCCTTCATAATGGAAATTGCTAGGAAACATAAATAGATGTGTAGGTCCTAATACACCCTTCACATTNGCCGGGAGAAAAGGAGGCTCAGGCGGGGCCTCATCGCTCTCTGGCTCCCTGAAAGGAGCCAGCAGGGCCCGTCCCTGCTGCTGTGCCGGCACAGGATCCCAAAAAATGGCCTTGAGATGAGACACGGCAAATTCTGATTAGATGTTAGAAAAAATGTTCACCGACAGGGTGGGCAGTCAGTGGAATAGGTTCTTGCCCAGGTTCAAGAGGCATCTGGAGCTGGTGCTGGGTGATGTGGGTTACTGGGTTAGCGGTTACAGCAGCAGTGCTGGGGTGTGGTTGGACGGGATGATCCTGTGACAATTCCATGATTCAATGATTCCGGAGGCCTTGGCTCAGTCACGGAGTCATGACTGAGCTGCTTAACACGGTCCTCTGTTAAGTCACTTCGTCCTACAAGCATTTGAGCACTGAAGTAATTTCACTTCCATGAGTAGTCACGATAAAATGAGCAATGCTATTTCTGAGTTAGTGAGTTGTAAAATTTAATTGGCACTATACAGTCATTCACTGTCATGCCTTCATTTGGGGGATGGCATGCAGCAATGTACTTGAAATTTTGGGAGTTATTTTTATGAGAGAAATTTATTGAACAGTCTGATAAAACCGTCAAGAAAAAATTTTCACAAACACCTCATCCTGGAATGACTCTGAAATATAGGCACATATCAAAGAGAAAAGCATAAATGCAAATGCAGAAAATAAGAAAATTTAAATTGCTACAATTTAGAAAGTTGATAAAGTGCACTATCTCTTTACAGTTAAGTTAAACAGTTTCAGGAAATCTAGGCTTGTCTAGACTGTCCTTGCATATATGGAACAGCATGACAGATTTGCTTTTGTATATAATTTTCCCAAATTAGTGATTTTTCCATGATTGTCACAGAACTAAAACCTGGGTTTCTCAGTTTCTTGTGCTACTGGTTTGTTGGTTTTTTCTGTTGTTTTTTTTTCTTTTTTTACATAATGCTAAAAATGATGATTTACACTATGTAGCTTTTTCTTATTACAAGTGTGAAAATGAGCAACTAATTTATGAAACTAAACTGTGAAGCAGCAATGAATGTCTGCCTTTCTAAGTAAGCACACAGACATATGGGCCAGATGACCCAAGCAGCAATGTGGCATAATTTTGGGACATGATGTCATATGCTGTTCTTTTATGAGCTGCCCGGATCTGCAGTCATACTCCAATTCTAGATGTTGCACAAAATGTTAAAAAAAAAAAAGTGAAATACTGTAGATTCAATACCATTACAAAATGCTGCAACAAAGTCCTTTCCCTGCTTTTGTGTCACAGCACAGATAACAAGATCAAATCTCTTTGTAGCAAAGGAGCAAAGCAATCATGCCCCCAGCCAGGGTGCTAAGCTGATCCAACAACTTATGAAACAGAATGTATCTTCTCTAAAAATAAAAATAAGTACTTCAAAGGGCAGAGGGCTTGTGACGTGCTGGTTGTGCATTATGCTCTGTGTCAGAGGTACAGATGTGAAATGCTGCAAAGACAAGCACAGTGGGCTGGGAGCCATCCTCAGCAAAGGTGCTGTGCCTCTGCAAACTCGTGCCAGAGCTGTTCCTGTTTGGGTGCAAAAGTGAGGAGGACAAAAGAAAACTTGTGCAAAAGAATGTGGAAGCAATTGTCCACCCTGAGTACTCTGCAGAAGAAAACCTTGTGTGTCCAGGAATGTTGGCATTGTCCAGGACGTTTGCACTTGCACTTTGCTTGCCCAGGAGTAACAGCAATAGCTGACTTCACAGCAGCATTCATTGCATAAATGACTCCCAGAAAACAATAAATGCAGGATTCAGTCACGATGGACATTTCATGTCCACAGGAAGCCAAATTTAAGAGGAAACATCTATGAGGTTAAAACGTAATTTCTCATAAATCTGAACAGTTTGTTGGTGGATTGCATTTGCTGTGGGTAGTTTAGTGTTAGAGAGAGATGAAATAAAGTAAAGCTGGATGAAAACTGACACACCAGCAGTTGGAGTGGAGCAGCCTAAGAGGTGCCAAATTACTTCAAATTACAAGGGACTGGTGAGCTGTGGCATCCTTAACACTGAAGTTTGGATTAAATAAATATACCTGCTTCCATCAGATACTTTCTTTGAACAGTATTAGCAGGACAAAAGAGACTCTAAGCCCACCCACCACAGCACAGCAATTAGTGAGGACTTTGGCCAAACCTCTTTAGCAAACAAAGGAGACACGAATCAATATCTTGCAAGATGCAGCCAGATGAGTTGATAGGAAAATTTAATTTTGAAGTCAAATTTCAAATCACAAGAGTTAACATTGGAAAGAAGTATGTCCTTTAGCCAGATAAGCCTCATCAAATTCTTGGTCTCAGAAGAGAACAAGAAGAAGTGTACGTGCTGCAGCAGGGATTAGCTGCCCAGAACTGTTCTCTCTTGTGTAGGAATGCTTATAGACAACCTCAGGCTGCTGTGGGAGAGCAGAGCCTCTCAAATTATCTCAGAAAGGGCAATGTGGTATTGCACAGGCCTCAAATATTGGATGCAAATCAGTCTCAATTACTCCTGAAGATAAACATGCTCTCCTAGACTGTCTTGGGGCTTGCAGTCATGTGTACTTTCCCTGGAAAGCTGGAGCAATAACAAAGACAGTGTTTGTCAGCTTTAATAAAGTAATGTGCTCCTTGGAGCTGACTGTGGAGCACTGCTTGGCCTGTGTGCCTTTCTGGGATACCATTCTCTCTACTGTCAGTGAAAAGCCAGAAATCACATGTAAAGACAACACAGCTATCAAAGATCACCACGTTTGGGTGCATTTACCAGATGTTGCTAAAGAATTGTGCATAAATTTTTATGCCATCTACATATTCCAAAAAAAAAACCAACCCCAAAGACAGTAACTGATAAATGCTGCTATCAGCTGTTCTGTGCTGGAACAGATTTGACAGCAGCCAAATTAACTCCAGCTATGCAGAGCATATTCCTGCATCAACAGCATTCCAAATGTCAACCCAGGATTTGGAAAAAAAAGTACTTGCACATGAAGGTACTTAACCAGCCCTACAGATCCAAAGGGAGTTTGGACAGGAATGAGTGGATGAATCACCAGCACCCGAAGTTATTGTGGAACTACTTCTGCTAAATCAAAGGTGGCAACAGGAAGAAAAAGGTATGCACAGAAATATTGTGCTGATGTGCCAAGTTTGGAAAGAACTATTTCTATTAATCTTTTTTTAAAACCTGAAATGGGATTAAAATATGAAACTACAAAATGAAACACGCTAGTCAACGTATTTTGATGTAAAATTGTCAAACAAAGGTGATGGTTTGAGAAGTTCTCTGGTTTGGCTGGGAAAACAGTACAAAATGAGTACCTTATTTTGCTTTAAAATATCATAGTAGGCTATGATCCTGAGCACACACTGAAGGGATTGAGGACTGGCTAAATTGCAATTCTCAGTTAAAAGGTGATAAGTGAAGAGTGATTATTTAAAGGGCCAATTTCTACTGGCTTTCTACTGATACCACTAGCAGACTCTATTTGGTACTTTAGGCAGTTTTGAAACAAATACAAAAATCACTACAGATCATTGTGAGAATGATGTAAGATTAGCAAAACAATCCTATGTGGATGGGACAGGAGCATAACTTGAAAAAGAAACAGAAACGCACTTTAACACAGCCAAATGTGAAGTTACACGGAGAAGAACAGAAAATGAAAGATTGGAAGGATCAGGGATGCCATGGGCATGCAGGTTGGCATGAGCTCCTAGTAAAATGTTGTGGCAAAACCACAGTTTTTGAGTTGAAAACAGCTGTCTGAAGAGGGGGAGTGGGAAGTGGTTTGTCCCTCCCTCTGGTAGGAAGGGATGGATGTTCATCGCCAGAGAAAAACACCAGCATTTGTGGGGTTTAAGTATTTACAAATCGCAATGCATGAAATACCCTCAAAAGTTGTTTGAGATGGAGAGTTTATTCTCCTCGTCTGTCTGAGACCTACTTGAAATGTCCAGTTAGGTTTAAGACAAAAGATGTGAGGAGTCTTGGTTGCTGTTTGTCACTACAATTGTGCTGAGGTGAAACAGAGATTTCGCAGGCAGAGTAAGGGTGGTTCCTTGCAGAGTCCCTGATCTGGGGCTGGCTCTAGCCAAAGGAGCAGGATGCCATTGCATGCCCAGCTCCTGGTTTCACAGCTCCCTTTAATCTGCTTTAGTCAGCTGGGCGTTGGCTTTACCCCCAAGGAGAACTTTGCTGAAATTTCTTCAGCATTTTTTAGTGAGGAAGGCACTACGCTCCTTGCTTCACCCCACCAAAAGCCCCAGGAGCCATCCCCACCCCCTCCAGCCAGATGGCAAGGCTGGAGCAGATGCTGAACTCTGTATCCAAACAGGTTTCCCAGGGGACAGATGCTGAAAACAAGATTCAGCCATTAGCTGGTGGAAGGGTCTGCAAGTGGAACAGCAGGAGTAGCAACACTGGGATGGAGCAGCAAAGAAACAGTTACTGTAATTCAGCCAGGGTTATTAAGGTCCTGAGTTAATGTCAAGGAGATAGAGCTTTCTTAGAGCTTTAGATCAGTGGTTTGCTAAAAAAATAAAAACACCCCAACAAACTACCCAAACCAGGAAATAGAAAAATCTCTGATGTGTGATTCTTGTGAGATCAGAAAAACTGGACATCTTGTTAATAAACATGCAGGAGTCCCTTGTCAAGTCTACTTTTATCAATTAAATCTGGACAGCAAGGTGAGGAAAAAAGAGAAAGATCAGGGAGACAATAGTGGGTACATTGTACATCTCTTTAATGAATAAACTTGTAAGAGGAACAAATGTCTGACAGGTGAAACTAGACAGTCACTGAAGAAAATTCCCAGTGGCACGAACTGGTACTTTCTTTTCTCCAAGTGAGCCTGGGTGCAGTTTTGGAAGATATGTTTTAGTGAAAACACGAGCTGTGCTTCAGTCAAACCAACAAGATTAGGGCTTTAATAAAAAACACGTGCATAAAACTTGAACAGGATGTTGGACTAGATAATGTGGTGATGAACTGCACAGTATTTTGGATTTTGCTGTTTGCTGTCAGGTTAGATCTATCTGCTGCTGAGGGCTGGGTTTGCACTGTGTGGAAGTCCAGCTAATCCAGCCCACAGCCTGCTTCAGGCCATGTGTGACAGACAGAGGAGCAGGAGTGTCTGTGACCTAAGGCAGTTCCACCTCCTCCTCCTCCCTCTTGCTCTGTTTTCCGCCCTGTGTATTTATGTTTCACAGCCCTGAGGGAAAATGCCACTTACAGAGCTGCACAATGGTGGCTTGGTGACACCCTGGGGACACAAGCAGCACACAGCAACTGGTATTTGTGGCATTAAGATGACACTCACTCTTCATGCTTTTTTTCACACTTTTGATACAGTTGCACAGGCACAGAAGTTACAAAGGCATCCGTGGAATTGGTTATACTGTTTTAAATGAAAACTCTGTGCTGAGGATCACAGAATTACAGTGTGGCCTCAGAATGAATAATGCCTGTGATCACGATGTTCTCCAAGAATATCTCTTTAAATGCATGATGGGAGTTGGTTTATTTTGTTTTTGCAAGGAAACAAGTATGTCCTTTCCTTACTGTTCCTTAAATAGGACTGCAACCTTATTTATTTTTTATGGTTGCTCAAATGGACAGCTGGGAATCCAATGTAATGTTGACTTTACATTTTGAGGAAGCAAATGAAAAGAGATTTTAAGTGTAAGGGGTGTATATCTATGAATTAGTGGTCAAGCAGATGTAGATTTTTAAAACACAAGCTTTCTAATGCAGTTTTTACAGCCAAGATGCAACAATAAACTATAATTGTTCAGAAAGAAGTGTGAAAATACTCAAGCTGTGGAGCAGGCAAAAATTCCCAGAACTTCTGAAGAGTAAAAAAGATTATTTAAACTATAACTTTAATTGTATAATTAAATATGTGTGCGAGGCTTATGCAAGTTATATGTACATTTATCAAGCTATAATATTTCATTGAATTTAATAAGACAGTTCTGTTTAGAATAATTTTAGTCTTCATAATCCTATCCTGTTTCCATTTAGATTGATTCAATAACGAGTACAGTAGAACAGGATTTTATTATATTAAAAATTCACTCAGAATAAATTCTCAGCACCTAGGGAGAGCTTTTCATATGCAAGGAACTACAAACACACAGTAAGAATTTCAGTAACCTGGTAGCACAGCGTTCAGTTTGTGAGCTCATGCCAGTCACACAGCTCCAGGCAGTGCCTCCAGGACACACCTGTGTTTGGGAAGTGTGCCAGCGTGGCTCCTCAGGAGCCTGGGAGGCATTTCGGATCAGTAAAAATGATTGACCTCTGGTGGTGACCGCAGCCTTAACTGCACATTTGGGATTTATTATAAAAAAGAAAACACATTTTGGTTGTGCTGGCATGGTGCATTATTCCTTTTTCTTACTTTTCCATCTTTTCCCATCTGCCTTTCCCTCTGTCCTTTCTAAACTTGAGGAGACAAAGCAAAGTGCTCAGAGAGTAAAGTTTCTGGATGTCTGCATAGCACAGGGGGAGCAGGGAGACAGAAAAGGAGTCATTTATGCAGGAAAAGTGTAAAAGCACTTTGGTGGCTTTGCAGAACATACAGCTGAGGTAATCACAGCTCTGTTAGCAGAAGAGGTGAAGAATTGGGGCTACAGAGCCAAGTGTGTTTCTTGGGTCTGGCTGCAAAGGGAGGAGACTGATGAGGCAGGGTGAACTCTCTGTGTAGCTCAGTAAAGGCAGACGTAAAAGAAAGACCCAGGGGCACACAAGGAAGTGCTCACAGCTCACTGGGAGAAAAACTGAGATGAGATACAGAGTTTATGAGCAGCAAAGAAGCCAGCAAGTTTATGTAAAAGTATTAAAATAAACATGCTTTCCTGTTTGATTCCTGATTCATTAATTGAATCATAGCTTTTGATACATTTTTAAAATAAATAACGTTTCATAAAACTACCTTACATTTTTTATGAAATTACTTTGTTATTAGAAATATTTCTATAAATCATAAGTCTTAAATAGCTGCTTAAGTTAAAGGAGTCAAAAATAACAAAATTAGGGTTATATCCTAGATAAAACAATGATAAATAACAGAATTTGAGTGTATTAAAAATACATTTTTATACAACAAAATTATCTTAATTTTCTTTTACTTGTATTTAAGAGGTTATCAGATTAGCACTTTTATTGGGGCACTCATAGTTGTTATTCCTTGCAAAGCTATACAATTCATTATTGCTGTCCAAAAGGGTTTAATATGTTTTCTATTTGGTTATATTGTTTTAAATACCAGCATTCCCTAATATAACAAAAGCAGTCATAATGCTGGAATGTGCAAACATAGGACTTATGCTGACCTTTGTGTAAATTGCTAAAGAAATACAGATATGAAAACAAGTGATGGAACTGATAATACTCCAGCTGTGCACAGGTCTGTGTTTCCTGGTGGCTGTGGGTGCACCACCAGTTGTTTATGTAGAGCAACAGGTACAACAGCTGGAGCAGCTGCTCACAAATCCCCACTCCTGTGGCTTCCAGGCCACAGGTAGCCAGCAGCTGGATTAAAGTTCCAGTACCTGCAGCAGCAAGGCAAGGCAGGGAACACGAGAAACGTATTGCCCCTGCCTGTGTCTTTGTCTGAACAAGGCTCTGTGTCTTTTCCAGGTGTTTTGTGAAGTAACAAGGTGGAAAATGCTTGCCCCTCATTTCACCTTTGGCAGGCACATGAATGATGCATGCAGGACAACATCATGTTCTCAGGAGAGCCTCTGGGTGCTCCTCCTAATCTTTGGCCCCTGCTTGGCAGCATCCCTCTGTTCCACTCCTGGCCTTTCCTGAGCTGAAGGGATTCCTCACTTCAGAATGTGAAATGGATTTTCATTCATGTTTCTGTCGGGTTGGCAAGGTAAAATCATTAATTTCTATAACTAAATCAAGGTTAGAGTTTATTACAGCATTTGGGTGGTATTGTATTGCCAGTACAGCAAGTAATTCCACACAAAAATCAAACATGCTGGTTCAGCTTCAGTAAGGATTTCTACAGAATAATGGCACACCAGCTCCTTGTGGTTATTAAAACCCCACCTATCAGTCTTCCTGTGGGCTCCTTTTATTTTCTCCGTGTTAGTCTTACTCATTCAGAAATTATGACATCATATTAGTTAGCAATGTCTTACTCAAGCACCTGACATTTATTTTCTGCAGTCATTGGTTTTAGCCAATTTTGTTGCAGGGAACAGGCCAAAAAGCTGATTGGCCTGTGGTTTATCCATAGGCAAAAGGGAACTACTATTTCATGCAGTAGAAAACATGCAAATTTCTTTATTGATATTTGTAGATCTGGATTTCTGCATTCAGCCAAGGTATCTCACAGGATACTTGTCTAGGACTGGGTGCATAATGTTCAAAATTGAAATTATTTCCTTCACACAACTGCCTTTAGGTGAAAAGAGTAGATTCTTATCAGACTGTCCCATTTAATCTCTAATCCTGATTAACAACTAATTTTGTGATGCTTATTTAGTATGATAGTAAGTGCTATCAGTCATATTATAGCTTTTTCAATTAATTTAATAATTTCCCTTAGGAATACATGTACAGCAAATAGTTTCTCAGAATGCTGGCACCTTTTCTAAAATGTTTCAATTAAATCACATTTTCACCCTTCTGATATTGCTCTGAATTTTAATTATTTTCCATTGGAGACTACTGGTTTAATGATGACCTGAATACATTTCTTAAAAACTAACTGTGGGTGTGGCTGCATACAGCAAGGGTTTGTTCCTTGTGAAATGGTTATTGCCCACTCTTTATGGCTGTTTTCTGCAAGCACTTAGACCTTAGAGGTCAGAGCAGGACAACACTGAGCACTCTCACTGCAGACATTTTGTACCTCACAGAAAAAGCAGTCTAGATGAAAATACAGCGTGGCATTTGCACATATTGTGATTAGACCATGCATTCTTAAATTGTCAATTGTGAAATGCATTGTTACAGGAAAAAGACTTCTTCCCTTCTAGTTTCAAATGCAATTCATGCAATTTATCTGCAGGTTGCAAGAAGTCCTTACAATATGGGAAATATTTAGAAGTTCTAAACTTTTTCTCTGGAAGTTTTACTTTTATCTAAAGTAATGCTGAATTTTCCTACTCTTTATTCTGCTTTCTTCTACAAAGAAAGTGTTTCACACTCCCATGTTACCTGAACACACTTCCCCATATTTCTTTCCCGATCAGACTCGTTGTGCCACGTTTTCTCCCTGAATCAAGTGTTTATCATGTCACTTTTTTCCCAAATATTTGCTGGTCTGCACTTCCAAAGGTCCAGAATTTTTCCTTTCTTACTCCTTTAAGACAGAAGAATTTTTCTATCAAAAGCAAGGCTCCTCTTCAGCAACAAAAGCAACTGTGTTTGTGAGCACAAGCAGTGAACAGCTTGGATTGGCCAGCTGCTATCATTTCGGGTTCATTGGTGGTAAGAAGGGATTCAGAAGCAACACGAAAAGCAGCAGCACTTCAAACTGTCAGTGTGGGAAGAAGGTTGATTAAACCAGTGCCCCTGACGTTTCCTCATCTAGTTTATTTCTTAACATTGGGGGACAGGGTTAGGACCTCAAATCAGGGCAAATTAAAATAAAAGGAAGCTTTCTTTATCACAGTGCAGCCTACTTACAGTCAACAAACAAAATGCAGAAAGGAAATGTCAACAGACAGTTGCAATGATATTTTTAAGAACCTAGCAGCAAGAGGAGATCATTCAGGTCCTGATGAGTTCCAGCAGGAGGTTCCACTTGGGTCTTTTGAGGACAGTAGAGAGAGCAGCTTAAAAAACCACTTGATTGCACTCTGCAGCATTAATTTCTGTCATTACTCCAGCAGATCAGACATGGTCAAAGCTACACACCCCAGCATGTGCTCAACACTGGGAGATGGCCTGAAGCTGATTCTCCAGACCAACAGTCTTTAGTTTAACTGAGCTGAAACTTCAGTTCCTCATTTGTAGAAGTAGAATCTGTAATGGGATCTAAAGAAAAATTTAACTGGGTCTTTGATCAAATTAAAGGTAGTGTTTTTATCAGCATGGAATAACTTATATTTGGAAACTTTTGCCCTCCAGACAGTTATGTCCAGCTACATCA
This sequence comes from Hypocryptadius cinnamomeus, assembly GCA_013400635.1. Lineage (NCBI taxonomy): Eukaryota > Metazoa > Chordata > Aves > Passeriformes > Zosteropidae > Hypocryptadius > Hypocryptadius cinnamomeus. Next base: position 21,913 of record VYZP01035962.1, read on the forward strand.
CTGCTATAGATGGTATAGATTAGAAGGAATCCTTGAAGGAACATACTCCTCTTAGCAGGAATATTGGAATTTTCAGCTATGTTAGTATAAACTCAGCTTCAGACAGGGTATAAATCGGATAATTACATTTAATCCTAGCCTAGCATTAAGTATGAATCATGACTAATGGGTGTATCTCAGGATAAGGGCCTGTGCATTCCCTACACAGAAGTTTCTGACTGGGATCGTTATCACAAGCAATAAACACCAGCTTATAAATACCTCAGCTGCAGAGCAGAGCTGCATGGCTGAAGCCTTGTGCAGCTGCTTTTGAGTCAAGCAAGGACTCTCCCTGCAGCTCCACATCCCACTCTCCTCTCCTGCTGCCTCCCTCTTGGCCTCCCCTGACTGTGCTCTGTTCTGCTCTGCTCTGTGTGGGCTCTGCTGTGCTCCACAGGTACCCCCAAGAGCTTTGAAGGAGACTGAGCTAGAATAAGGTGCCAGGAATATTTTGTTGCTTTGAAAATATTTTTGCTTCCTGCCTATCTTAAGGAGTTGACATTGTCTGAGTTCTTCAACGTATTTGCTGCCTGAGCCCATTCCCAGAACTCAGATGCTGTGGGTTGGACTAAAAGCTGGGATAAGGTGACTGATTGTTCATCCCTCCTCCTGTTACAAACACTAAGTTATTGCTGCCAGGAGGACACTTGAGATTCCTTGTACTTTGATGAGAACTCCCTCTTTTATTGTTATCTTTAATAAGAGATTTGACTTTTTAGAGAAAGTGCTTTCCAAGGCTGGGAAAAAAAAATAGAATAAGAAGTAAGGTCTCTGGAGGCTGGAACTACATTTAAGGAACCGACAGACATTTCATGTTCCTCAGCTGGGGTGGCCTAAGCTTATTACAGGTTATGTTTCACTCCTAATTTGCAGGAAGACAAAAGAACCTTTAATTCCTGACTTTTGCATTCAAATAGAGGATATGAGCAGACTGACCAGAAAAGTTTCTTTCCCCATTTCATGTACTCCACTGACACATGCAATAGGGAAAAGAAAAAAAAGAAGCTGGCTGTTAAAGAGGATTTATGGACTATTAATTAGGAACAAGAGGTGCATCAGAATTGAGAATCTGGCTCTTATTTTTACCACTTGGAATAGAAACATCATAGCTATCTGTTTCACTGTGTTCCTAGGTAATGAAGCAGTAGTGAAAATAGGTGCACGCTATTAAAAATCTGCACTTTGTATATTTGTACATTAATCTGTGTACAGTGTGTTGTCTGTACATATGTGCAGTATATAGCCAAAATGTACATAAAATGGATAATAGGACTTAAGAAACATACTTTATATAAAAAAATACCAGGAGAGAAACAAATCTGTATACTTATGATCCCTGAGCTCAGATTCAACTCATTTTAATGCATACAAGTTCTGCTCTCATTTGCTGTTTAGTAATTTTTTCAGCTTCTGTCCTTGAGCACTGACTTTTATAAATAAAAGCTTTCATTAACTCTCCTTTGGTCTCCAAGAAATTTTTAATCCTTCATCCACACAAACAGCTACAAATAAATGCTCATTTCTATTTATCTCACTTGTTGGTGACATTTTTTATTAATTTTGATCAGTTCATTTGCATTCTACCCCGAGTAGTCTCCTGTGCAGCTGGTTATTCTCCAGTTACATCCTCAGACTCCTCACCATAACTGATCAAAGTATGAGCTGAGTAAAACACACAAGCCCCCTTCCAAGCACACAGGTTTATTTGGTTTAAATGAGAATTTAGATAGAATGACAATAAATGTTTGAGGTTTAATTTCTTGCCATATTTATACAAAATAAAAATGTTAAAACAATGCAGTTTGCTTTATGGTGGTCAAAAATAAGACAGTAATAGGGGGAAAAAAGGGTTCTGAATCTGCACTTCTCAAGAAATTATATGTATGATTTACTTGTTGATTAATGTTTCTGGTTTTTATCATTTTCAGCTAGAAGCTCTCAGGAGCAGGATCACTCTCAGTCTCTCATCCTCCTTCCTCTTGCTGACAATTGGCATGACAGTCCACAAAGCATCAGCAGTGTCAGTGCCTCAGCCATGTGGCATGGGCTCCAGCAGTCCAGCTAGGGGTGATTTAGAAAAGAGGCAAACACCAGTTTCTGTGCTGAGGGAAGACAACTCTTTCAATCTGACAAAAATAAAGCATTTCATCCAGCCACCCACAGAAGGAAGTGACTTCATGGAGCTGACCACTTAGCTGCTGCCCTCATAGATGTCAATCTGTTTTGTCACTTTCCAGCAGGTCAGAAAAACATTTTTCTTTTTGGTTCACAGATAACTTGAAAGAAGTCATACTCTGAGTTTAAGGTGTATTTCCCAAAAACCATTTCATAAAAAACTTTTGGCCCATTCAGCCTCTAGCCTCTAAGTACAGAGAGAGAGTGCTGCTCCCACTGATAAAGTCACTGAGCAAACTCCAGCTGGAGATTGGAGTCCTTCTCTCATTCCTCTGCTGGACAAAGCATTCTGCAGTGGGTGTTCCCTGCCAGGTGGGGATGCTCCAAAGACAGGGCAGGTTTTGTGCTGTTTAAGTTATACATTTTATACAGGGGATGCTTTATACACGATGAGAGTAAATCTGTTTTCAGTCCCTAGCTATGGTTCCCAGTGTGCTGTGGAGTGCAGCTGTTCCTGGCAGTGCTGATCTCAACCATGTGTCAAAAATCTCCTTGATACTCACTGAGTTTCAGCTACCAAAACTCTTTATCCTCTGAACACACATAGGATGTGGCCCACGGCAGTATTTTTCATTCTTTGCCTTCTTTCCAGTAAGTAAATCTAACTTAATTTTCTAAATAAAGTTCCTGAATTATTTTATTTACAGAGTGAGCCCTAAAGAACATTACCCAGATGTACCTTTTTTTTTCCCTGAATGAGTGCAGAGGTTCTGCTGACATTTGTTAGGTGTGGACATCTTTGCAGGGGACTATTCAAATTATCAGCAGATACTAAACACCACTGACAATTTCAAAGTTTAGTGGAACAGACAACACATTCACACCAGCAGTACCCCCCAGCAAGGGGAACCAAGAACATGAAGAACAGTTTAAAAGTCTGCTGCCAATTCAGTCTAACAAATATAATTTGTGCAGTACATATCAACTGCAAAGTGATCTAGCTAATGAATCCTTAAATTTCACTCTGGCAGCAATTCAGAGAGCTGGAGCTCCCTAAAAGTGAGGTGATTAGAGTTATGTTCTCTATTTTTAATGAGACATATACTAACACTGTGAGCTTACTGCAGAATCAGCATCCTGGGAATCATCTGCAGGCCATGTGCTTTCTGCTAAATGGAAGGGGAAACACAGAGCAAATCTATATTGTTGAAATTGCTTGTTGGGAGTTTCACAGTGCTGTCTTGGACAGGGGAGCTGCAGAGAATTCAGCAGGAATCAGAAGTTGCTTGGCCTGTGTGTCAGTTCACCTGCTGTTGGGTTATATACAGGGGCTACACAATACAGAGCAGGTTAATTAGAAATCAGACATCCCCTGGAGCAGGCTCTGCCCAGCTCCTTGGCTCTGAGTGGCTTCTGAACAACAACCACATCAAACTGGGATTGATACCCCACTGAATGAACTGTCCACCAAAAGGAGAGATGGCCCTTGCAGCATTTAGCATCTACAGTTTTAAATTCTGGTACTTAATTTATTTATCTCTTTCAGTCTGCATCTTTCTTCTTCTGTTTCAGGATGACTTGGTAAAGATTCCTCTACATAATCATCTGCTTTCCGATTTTGCTTCCAACATTCTTCAGTTTAGTATCTATTTGATGCTTTGTCAGAAGTTAGTCAGAGAGGAAAGAAGTCCCAGTGTTTGAATAATTTCACCTGGAGTTTCAGAAGTAATAACCAAAAAGAGATGATAAACATGATGTGCATTTACAATAGGGGGAAAAGTGCCATTTTCTACAATGTCAGCAATTCCCATCTTGCTAGTATGTACAATTCTCTAGTGAAAGAGTTTGAAAAAACAAAGGACTCCCTCATCTGGCATCAATGCCCAGAGCAGCAAGTTCATAGACCTAACTGGCTTCTCAGGGCACTAAATTCCTGAATTATCAATTGCAAATATTAAAAGAGATAATTACATGATTTAAGGAAATAATTTTAAATAATTTGATTCTAAAAGAAATAAATTCTGAGTAAATGATAGGTTCACATGGAATCTGCTCATGATTTGAAGCTTTATGTGGAATCTGACCAGAATTTATAGCTTGGATTATTTCCTGCCACTGGATTTGGCAGGGGCTGTACTTGTGTAATAGCATATTAAACTATTTAGATCTTAAATGAATCATCAACTTCCTGTAACACCAGCAAGTTTTGTACACGTAGCAATAAAGCCATGCTTTTAAGAGCTCTGCCGTGTGCTGACCTGCATCTCCCTCGTGGCTTTGGAAACATCTGTGATCTCGGGAAGCACAACCTGTAAATACCACTGCTGTGAAACAACTCATCTGCTGGGTCCTGTATCAGCAATTTAGGAGCTGTTTAGTCATGGTGTAAATGTGGAGTAATCAGACAAACGAGGCTGGATTTAAATCTGCGTGTCCAGCTCTCCCAGGAGAGCTTCCTTTCCAGACGACCCCGAGGAAAGGTTGGACATTTATAAGCAGACACAGCTGGAAAAGAGACGAGGGGGAGCCACAGCAGCTCCATCAGCAAAGCCGTCTGCCCGGCAGGTTGTGCGATGTGTGCTGTCCGCGGGGCTCGGGGCTCTCCCTGGAGAACTCTCCCTGTGCTGCCCGGGGCGTTCCGGGACCTCCCGCTGCCAGAAGGTCGCGGAGGAAAAGGCGCTCCGAGGTCACATTCGGCTTGAAGGCCACGGAATCTGCCAACGCTGGGACATGGCCCTCTGGCTTTTCTGCGGGATTTCAAGCGTCCTTACTGACAGGAACGAACGTGAGGAAAATTCCGGGGCTGATTGTTGCAGTGGACCCGAAGGGGACTCGAGGGATGAGGATGTGGGAGAGACGTGAATTCTTGACTCCATGTTTCAGAAGACTGGTTTATTATATTATGATATATATTATATTGAAATACTATATTAAAACTATACTAAAAAGGACAGAGAGAAAAGATCCATCAGAAGGCTAGCAGGAATAGGAAAAGAATGAATAACAAAAATCCTGTGACTGCTCAGAGAGTCCACACAGCTGGATCATGATTGGTCATCAAGTAGAAACAATCCACATGGACCAATCGAAAAAGCACCTGTTGCATTCCACAGCAGCAGATAATTATTGTTGACATTTCTCTGCTGAGGCTCCTCAGCTTCTCAGGGGAAAAATCCTGGGAATAGGATTTTTCATAAAATATCATGGCTACAGCTGATAGAGGAATTTTCCTTCTTCCCGGCAAATTTCTTTCCGAACCAGAGGAACAAACGCAATAAGGTTCCCCCTTTCCTGGAAGCCCGGCACTGTTCCAGCGCCAGAGGCGCCAGGGGCTCCCGCCTCCCGCTCCCTGAGGGGACATCCCGCTCCCTTGGCTGGTGTAAAGGCATTGCCGAGGGAAAACGAGCTCGCAGGCGGGCTTTATCCCGCTGCCCTGTGGCACGATCGGCGCTGCAGTGTGTCCGGAGAAGGGAAACGAAGCTGGGGAAGGGTCTGGAGCGCAAGTCCTGTGGGGAGCGGCTGGGGGAGCTGGGAGCCTGGAGAAAGGAGGCTCAGGCGGGACCTACGGCTCTGCAATTCCCGGGAAGGAGGGTGCAGCCGGGGAGAGCCGGGTTCATCTCCCAGGCAACCAGAGACAGGACAAGAGAACACAGCCTATAGAACTTCCCCTCGTGTGCCACGGGAGGTTCAGGTCGGACATCAGGAGGAATTTCTTCACAGGAGAGGTGATTAGACACTGGAACGACTGCCCGCGGACGTGGTGGAGTCACCGTCCCTGCAGGTGCTCAAGGAACACTGGACGTGGCACTCAGTGCCATGGTCTAGTTGACACGGCGGTGTTCGGTCATAGGTCGGACTCGATGATCTCAGAGGCCTTTCCCAACCTAACCGATCTTGTGATTTATGTGATTTATTTATGTGATTTGTCCGTAGCCGGGGCCGAGGAGCCGGGCTGGGACCCCTCCGCCCCACACCGTATTTACCGCTAGTGAGCGCATCCCCGTTACCGTATATACTCGCACGGGAACGCCCAAGAGCCGGCCTTACCGTATTTACCGCCACTAACCCGCCACCGCATTTCAAGGACGTGGAGCCCAACACGTGCTCCCGCACACCACAGCAAAGCCGTAATGCCCCGAGAAAAGCGCATGCGCCGTGCGGCGGCGGGGGCGGGAGCGCGGCCGCGACCCGGTGGGGTGAGGAGAGGAGGAGCGGCCGGTCCCGCCTCCTCCTTCTCCTCCTCCTGCCCGCCGTTGCCGGTGCTGCCGGTCCCGCCTCCTGCTCCCCGCGGCTCCCGGTGCCGCCGAGGCCTGCCCCGGCCCTGACTCGCCGGGCCCCGGGGCGCCGCAGAGCCATGGCGCAGCGAAGGGTGGCGGAGCGCGGGCCTTGCCAGGCGGCGGCGGAGAGCGCCAGGCACCAGCGGCAGCTTCTGGAAGGTGCCGGGGGCTCGGGGCGGCGGGAGCGGGGGTGACCTCGCCCTGGCATCGGACGGTGCCCGGTGCGGCTGTCGGTGCCTCTCGGCGCCTCGGGCAGCGGCCCCGTCCCGCGCGGGCTCTGGGGCGGCCGGGCCGGGCCCCTCACGGTGCGTGGGGGGTGAGGCGGCTCCCGCCCCTCGGCGGCCGAAATGGGGCAGCGACCCCTTTCCCTTCTCCCTTTCCCCGTGAGCGAAGACGCGTGGTTCCATGTCTGTGTGTGTGTGTCTGTCGGTGTTATTCCACTACCGGCACGCCTGAAGTACAGAAAGTGGAAGCGGCAGAAAGCGCAGTGGGCTGAGTTTTCCTTTTTTTTGCCCTATAAGTTGCTTATTTGTTTATTTCTCTGTAATTCATTTTGCTCCTTGGAGAAGGTGCTGTCAGAATAACCCCGGCTGCAGTGCAGTGGAGCAGGTTGCCCGGACAGGGTGTGCGGTCTCCCTCAGTGGCGGTACTCGGGAGCCGTGTGGGTGCAGTCCTGTTCCTGGCATGACCCTGCCTGAGCTGCGAGGTTGGACCGGGTCACCACCGTGGTCCCTTCCAGCCTGACAGCCCTGTGCTTCCGCGGTTGTAATTGCTTTGTGGATGCTGCCTTTGGCCTCGGCTGACCCAGCGCACACCTGTGGGGTCGCGCTGACCTTAAACCTAAAAAACCTTCCAGCCCATAAAATTGCCAGCTCGCCCGGCGGGCTCCGTGGGTTTCATCATCCGGTCGCTGCATTTCACAACAGTGAGGTGTCAGCGTGACCCACTTGAGTGCTGTGTGTCGGCATGGTAGTTGTGCCAGCGGCATCTGCGAGGGAAAACACAGCCTCGGCTCTTTGTGTGTTCTCCAGGTGGCCCTGGGTGTGAAGCTGGGTGAGCCTCAAAGTGCCTCAGGAGAGAGTGGTTTAGTACATGCACACATACACAGCCCGGTGTGGATGCAGAGAGTGTGTGGTGTTAATTTCAGTTCTAAATTCTTTATGTGTGTAGTTGCATTTGTGTTAATCAATGTATTGCATGAACGTGGTCATTTTGATAAACATCTAAAACACAGAAGAGGCCTACAATGTCATTGTGTCACTTAATGTACTCCCATTGCTTCCACTACACAAGGGCTTAAAGGCTAATAAACACTTATGTGTATGTATATATTTATGTATATATAGCCACATGAGTGTAAAATGTGCGTAATTCCCAAGACTAGCACTTCATATCACAGGCAAGCATGTGTGTGTTTATGTAGGTTTCCTCCTAATGAGTGTGTCTCACCTAACTGGCTGTATCTGGTAGTCTTTCATTAGAGGGAAATTTAACTTCAAGTTAAATCTCTACTTAATTAGACTGGCAGAAGATTTCTGGCACAAAGGAAAACATATGTATGGCTTATGTTGTTCAACTCTGTTTTTTCTCTTTACAAATGTATTTATTAATTGAGGCCTAAATTATTATGGATCATAGAAGGTGACTTCTGTGGGATGTTTCCCAGCACAGAAACTTCAAAGTTGTTTGAAAGCTTTCAGGGAATGTGAGCAGTGTGTGCTATTGAAAGCATTGGTTGGAAGATGTCCACAGAGAGTTTACTTTAATGTTCCCTTAAAGGATAAGTTTGAAATCTGTTGTAAGTCATGAGGGATTGTTTTTTCTTGATTTGTTTTGCTAGTGCTGGGGTATTTTCTAACTTTGTTCCATGTTTAATTTCAGGGAAAGCTCTTGCAGAAGGTGGATCAGCTCGGACGTCACTTCTTATTTTAGTGTCCATCTTCTTATCAGCTGCTTTCCTTATGTTCCTGGTATATAAAAATTTCCCACAACTTAGTGAGTAAGTATGTTGTGAAAGTTTAGTTTATCAATTTATTTGCTTTTCAGTATCAGACTGTAGAGGAGCCTGCGTGGGGATATGGCATAACTCGGAGAATTGTTCATGATCTGAGGTTTCTGTGGCACAGTGCAGATCCCTTGTTCTGAGGCGTTACCCCCTGGCACATTATCAGTGGTAACTGACTCTTCTTAACCACCTTCAGCTGAGAGCCAGAGTGTGTTTGGTTCAGGCTGAGTTCACTTGAAACTTCCTTGTGCCTTGGTGAAACTGGAGGCTGTCCCCAAAAGGGGAAACCCCTCTTCCTTCCCAGCTAAACTTTGCCTTCTCTTTTTCTCCTTCTTGTTGTACTTGTGTTGGGATGGCAGGCAGGCTGACAGGTGGGAGCCTGCTTGTCCGACAGCTTTCTTTTTCACTTCTAGTAGTTAAATTTCTGTCTGATTAACTTGCTCAACAAGGTCAGTTTGCAATAGCCCATCCCTAAACCTGATACAGAGGGGGCAAAGACACTCAAGTGTGCTGCCCAGGGTTGCACCAGATTAAGGTGTGACATGAGATTTTGCCCTTAGAACTTTATTTGTTTGTGAAGTTCTGCCACTCCTGCTGCACTTCAACTGCTCTGACCCCAGCACCGAGGCAGCTGCAGTTGGTTTTGGCTGAAATGTTGGCTGCTTTCACTTGCCAAGGTTTGGTTTGCGCAATTTTTTCTTTTCCATCAGTACTTGGTAAGAAAAAAAGCCTAGAAAAGAAGAACATCATTGAACTGAATAAAAAAACCAGCTTGCAGATATCTAAAATTGGGGATTTTCTAATATAAACCACACTGTAAATATTAGGTGTTCATCTGAGAACATTATTACAACAATAATCATGGTTTGTTTGCTGAAGCTGTAATTTAGTGTTGTAGTGTATCTAATTATCTCTGTATTCAGTAATTTTGATTATGTTTGATTATATTTCCATCATTCCTGCTTTTTTTTTTTTTTTTTTCCTCTTCAGAGAAGAAAGAGAATGTATAAAGGTTCCTAGAGATATGGATGATGCAAAGGCCTTGGGAAAAGTCTTGTCCAAATACAAGGACACATTTTACGTTCAAGTGTTAGTGGCTTATTTTGCGACGTACGTTTTGTATCCTTTTCTGATATAAAGGGCAGTTTTGATGTAGTCGTGCTTCTCTGAAAATGAAAAATACAATTTGATAAATTCTTGGTCATGGGTGAAATTTAACATACCTAGGAGTGTCTGCAAAGAGACAAAAATATTTTAAACTCTTGGAAGTTTAAATACATTTCTCTGTATATTTGGCTTGGTCTTACTTTAGTGTTAAGATAACTTCTAAAATAAAGTGATTTTTGAGGTAGAAATTACTGTTTGTTCTAAAAGAAAACTGAGACTACTGCTTTGCTCTTCCTTAAGATGTTCAAAGTTCCACATAAGGATAATTTACTGAATATTTAGCAGTATTTCTGAAGGAAAGTATTTTGAGCCATCTTTCATCTCTGCACTGCCCAAATTCACAAAACCAAATCTCTGTTTTCTTGTAGAGAGACAAATTTCTGAAGTGCTTTCTATCCACGGAGACACAAAGGCTACCTATGTTCTGTGTTGACTTCTTTTTCCTGAGTGCTGAATATATTAATTAATCATTAAACACACTCTTTACTGGTACACTTAACTAAAGGTTAACAGCTTTAAAGCTGTAGAAGAGGTTTGTGTCACAGTTTTAACGCAGGAGGCTTTTGTAACTCAGGAGAGTCAGCACTGAACGTGCCATTAGCAATTATCCTTCAGCTCATTCTTTCAAAGTATTCCACAAAAAGTATTTAATATTTCCCAAATTATAGACCTAGGAAGAAAATGACAATGTCAGTTTATATATTAACAAGGAGTAGGATAAATTGGCTCTTTATTGAGCTGCTCTAGCAGTTCTGGATGTGATGACCTGTACTGTCTGTGGTCAGTTTCCAGGCATGGTACAGTTACCTCTGAACCTTGACATGGCTTAGCAAAAGCTGTACTGCTTGTAATGGACTCAGGAAAATTGTTGGGCTTTTTAATATTTCAGTCAGTTCAACTTGAGTAAAATAGTGTAGAGGGTTTTTTTGCTTTATAACTTTTCTATCCAAAGTGGGCAATGCATCATAGCCTCAAGTATGCCTAGCAAGCCTTAAGTCCAACAACCTGCTTGCTTATGCTGCAGAAACCTAATTTTTGCCTTTTAAAAAATTTCTGACTGAAATTAGTGATCAGCTATTGTAGTTAGTGATCACACCAAGCCTGTTTGTAAGGAGGTGATAGCTGCCTTTATACATTTCAGTCTTCCACGAAACTTGTGCTTGTGGGCTCGGACAGGCCTGTGAACTTTCCAGAGAGAATGTCTGAAACTGCAGTCTCTAGTCAGCAGGGTAAAATCAGAAGTATGTGTTTCCTGGAAGTCACAGTAAATCCTCTGTGGCAGTTGTAGCACAGATAAAGAGAAAAATGTACTCTGCTTTTATTACTTTGTGACTTGTTCTTTGTATGTGTAGTGACAGATCTGCATCTTGTTGCTCTGTGCTTGAGCTTCTTGTGCTACTCCACAGAAGGTTTTTTGAAGTAAGGATCTTGAGAGGCCCTGCCTATTTATGCTTTTTCTAATTGTAAGATGTATCCTGACTGCTTGTAAAACTAAGAAGCATGTAGCTTTTTAGAAATGTGTTTTTCCTTAATGAAGATGCATCCAGCTTGCAAACATTTGCTATTCCTGGGTCTATATTCCTCAGTATCCTGTCAGGGTTTCTTTATCCCTTTCCACTGGCCTTATTTCTTGTTTGTTTGGTAAGTATGGAAAGTAGCTTGTGAGGGCATGTATTTCTGTCCATTTGGAATACAACCACGCATCTGAGCAGCTTCCTGTTGGAAATGATCAGTCTGGAACTGGAATACACTTCAGTTTCTGATGAATTATTGAGTTCTTACTCAGCTCTGCTGCAGGGATGGCATTACCCACAAAATTCACTGTAGCACTGGGTGGTGATCCATAACACTGAGCTGTTTCTCCAGGTTTTCTTAATAATGAAGACATTTGAGTGTGAATCAGCCAGAGTTTCCCATACTCTAAGTTTGTTTAGCATCTGCCAGAACCCAATTGTAATTTCACTACACAATTACTCTGGTTTTATTATCACACTGCAAGATACATCTGTTTTTTAACTGGCTTAAATATGCAAGAAGCTTAGTTTAAAATTTGACGTGTATGTTATCAACAAGCTTTAAAATATGTCATGGGCAAAGGATGCAATGATAATGAGCCTTACTATTGAGAAGGTAGGGAGGACCCTGTTCAGTTTTTATGTTTGAATTTCTCGAATGGCATTGTGCCTCTTACTTGCAAAGCTTTCACTGTTCAAAGTCTCAAAAGTGCAGAAGCATTCAATATTAACTGATAAGTAATCAATGTTGTCTACTTTGAGTGTTGAGATTGATCAAAATGCCTTGGAAATAAACTGTCTTGGGTCAACAGCATTCTTAGGGAATGGAGAGCCCTAGTGGAGGGCTCCATGGAAACCTGCTCTAGCCAGGCAGTGTAGTTAATACAGACACACGGCTGGCACTGAGTAGAGTTTCTGGTAATTTGTTATCTGGTTTTTTTTCAGTGCTCAGGACTTGGAGCTTCATTCTGCTATATGCTGTCATACCTAGTGGGACGTCCCGTTGTGTACAGATATTTAACAGAAAAAGCAGTAAAATGGTCAGAACAGGTAAGGTTTGTAGAGATGCTGGAACTTACTGTACAAAATGTGTCATGGAATAGTGTGGAAAACTAGGAGGTCTTCTGCTCATGTATCCAGTTACACAGAAGGGATTCTGGAAGCATTCCTGATTTTATGGTATTTCCCATGAGAAAGTTGTTCTTACCTAGGAAGTGTTTGCAACTGATCACCCCCTGGTTTATTTAGTGTCAATAGGAAACCTCTCCAGTTTCAGATAATTTCAAGTAACTGCTCTCTAAACATTAGCAGTAATGAAACCTGGGTTTGTATTTTTGTGTTGAGGGAACCTGTAGCTCTATGTCTGATTGAAGAACCTGAATTTGAACATGTTATTGTAGCTGGAGCATTTAGAAACATTTTCTTAAAGTATCTGGTAACATTAGTTTCAGCAAGTCTTGATTGTGAGGTGAACCTAAAGGTTCTGCAGTACACAAATACAGTGTGATTTGTACTTGACCTTATGTGTCTTTAACTGATACTCTGGAACATTTGAACAATTCTTTTTTTTGCAAGTATGAAGCACGTGTACTCTGTTCAAGATTTTTTTGAATCACATAAAAATGCTTTAAACTTGTTCCTCATTAAATAAGATACAGAGCTGTGTCTGGCACAATTGACCTTGTTAGATCTTACAGTACCATTTTGACTCTTGATCTAAGTAAATCTTAATATTGCAGTATAATCTTAAGGCTATTCTGAGTAGCAAATGGTTACTATTGCCATTAGTAGAGCTGAGTATGTGGTTTAAAATTGCATGTGCAGCTCATAGCTCACTGTTTCCAGGTTAATTGGACTGTGTCATGCTTATCATGCTTGCATATTGAGGTTAAGGCATTTTATATGCAGCATTAATCAATATTTAAATATTGTCCTTCGTTAAGGTTTAGAAAACCCACAGTGCTCCTGATTTTAATGTTACAGTAAAATCTAAATTTGGCTAAAGCTGAAAAACAAGGTTGTGACTGGGGTGAGCTGCCATGTGAGATTTCAGCTGGAATTCCAATCAGACCAGGTTTGTTTTCAGCTGTATGAGGCTTAAGCTTAGTGCAGGTCTGCCAGGCTAGGCCAGAATTGTGGATGCTTGGCTGTCCTTGCAGCTTGGCTCCAGTTGAACGGGCTGATGTGCTAGAGACAGGCTGGAAGGAGAAGGGGCTTTGTTGTAGCATTGCTGTAAGGAGCTGGGCTGGGCCTGAGAACATAATTAAGGCTGTAAATGAAGTTGGAGCTGTTGTTGCTCCTGGGTAGATGTTCATGCTGGGCACTGTGACCTCTGGGGAGACAGGCTTTGGAGCTGTGCTGGGAGCAGCCAGCTCATGAAGCTCAGAGCAGTGACCTGGCTGAGTTTCCAGGTGAGGAATGTAGCTGTGCTCCAAGCTTGATCACAAGTTAGGACAGAATGGCTTGAGGAACAAACTTCCTTCTAGTTCCTGGAAAAGCTTTAGGAATGGGGTGACAGGCTGGCTGTGGTGGCTGGGCTGTGGCTCTGCCTTTGCTGCCTGGGTTGGCTGAGTCAGTCAGACACAGCACCACTGCTCTGCCACACACAGCTATTTCCAGGCTGAGCTCAGTGTATGTAACAGGTGACTCACTAGGCACTCTTTCCCACATCACACACTTTAAACTGATTTTTATGTTTGCAACGTGTAAATGCCTACAAAATACAGGGGAAAAAAGCTCTTGAAACCTCTATGGTTATCTATTTTCAAGGCAGGGATTTTTTAACCAAAGTTTTGTTTGTTTGGTTTTGTTTTGGCAGGTTGAACGACATAGAGAACATCTCATTAACTACATAATATTTTTGAGAATAACACCTTTCCTCCCCAACTGGTTTATCAATATCACATCTCCTGTAATCAACGTGCCATTGAAAGTGTTTTTCATTGGCACTTTCCTAGGTAAGAATTGTGGCTAGTGAGCCACAGTTTGGAGTGGCCAGAAGAAGAGGTATACATTATAGCTTTTTTAATTGGCATTTTTTTGCACATACTTTTTAATCTGATTAGGAAACAATCTGGTATTTTTCCTTTATGAACTTTATTTAAAAGTTCATTATAAATTTTCTTTATTATATATTTCATTAATAAGTGATATTATTATAAGTTCATTATATATTTTCCTTTATAAAAAGTCAGTTTGTAAAGAGAGTACTTGAAATCTGAAGAGTCTAAAGAGCAGAGATTATTTGCTTAGTCTCCTGTATATGAGTTTGTATTAAAAATATTAAGAATGGTTTAAAACCATTTTTTTAGATAAAGGTTTTTTTATCTTTAAATTCTGTATTTACTGCGTGCTTTAAAAAAAAAAATACAAGACAACAAAATCTCAACATTCTGGCATTAAAATTTGGATGACTGATTTTTAAGGGTTTTTTACCCTAACAAGCTGTTTTTTCATCCTTTCCTTGCTGCAGGTGTAGCACCACCGTCTTTTGTAGCCATTAAGGCAGGAACAACGCTGTACCAGCTTACAACAGCAGGGGAAGCTGTTTCCTGGAACTCTGTTTTTGTCCTCATGATCCTAGCCATCCTCTCCATCCTACCAGCTCTCTTCCAGAAGAAGCTGAAAAAGAAGTTTGAGTAAGGATCAAACTGGACCAGAATTTCCCATACTTCATCTCAGGATCAGCACTTCTGATATTTGTATATTTGCTTTTCTATTGGATCTTAAGCAATTATAGGGGAGGTTTGTGATTGATAAGAATGTCTTTAAATGAACACACGGCCTTAAACTGAAGGAAATGTGTTCAGAAATGTACTGCATATAGCTTTGTAACCAAACACCAGTGTTTTGCTTTGGGATGGTGTGTGTGGCCCTCAGGATGAGGGAGGTGACAACACAGATGGAACATTTTGCTCTAGTTACATGCAGAGCAAAAATTGTGATGTAGACATAAACTACAGGTGATGCTCTCTAACACTTGCAGGAAAACCCCCTGAACAATCCAGTCCAACGTTGTAACATTCTCTGTAGGCTTGCATGTGATCTGGTCTGAGAGCATTTCTCACTAACAATATTTCCCTTCTTTTTGGCCTTGGGGAGTTTCAAAATAATGTAACGGTGCTCACTCAGAAACAAGGGTTCTTTGCAGTACTTTAACTACTTTAACTACAATGTTATTCTCATCCTGGTTGTTTACTTCTATTTATTAGTGCTGTATGGAATTAAATACTTGAACCTACATCTGCTTTACTTACTGGATTAACAAAGGCAAAGTGTCACTTCATTCCCTCTTGGTCCCTGCAAAGTTTTATTTTGGGGGCAGATACAGCAAGGGAAGGAGCAGCTTAGAATTCTTATCTTGGCTAGCTGATGATTTTTAAGTTCTAATTTTCATTTTTTAATGTTGATTATTTTGCCAATATTTCACTTGCATAGATTTATCCTGCCAACTTAAGAAAGTGATGGTGTGATTATATAAAACTTGCAGTTTTCAAGTGATTTAAAAACGCTTAAGCAGTGTAATATTACCGTTTCTCAAGCAATATGCAAAGAGTATAAAATTTCTCACTGCAGCTTGATTAGCTGAAAGAAATGTCAGGTACACAAACTGGTGCAGTTCCTGTCGAGCAGCTGATCCCAAACCATGTCCAGAGCCCCGTGGAACAGCAGGCTCGTGTGTCGGTGTAGATGGAAACGGGGGCTCCGTTGTCTGCCAGGGCAGTGACCAGCCATGACTCACCCTCAGCAGCAGTCTGTGCATCCTCTCTGTAAGGTACGAGGTACCTTCCCCTGCGCTTCCAGCTGTGCTTGTTTGTTGTGTAGTCGGTGGAAGCCCATCAAACAAGGCCCTGGGCAGTGAGGAGCTGAGGAGCACGTGGCTGTTTTATCTGACTCAAACCAGTGCTGCTCACGTGGTTTAAGCTGATGCCCCTGCAGTGTCTTGCTGGAAAGGGACTCAACACATCAGCATGAGCTCCAGTTCCAGGGTTTATTTGTCTGTGTCCTCTGTTAACTCGTGATCATATCATAGATCTTCAACTTGTAAGAGAACAGTTCATGAATGTGATAATGTAAAAGGTACTGACTGGTACCTTTAAAGGGTTTATTCATTTTTGTAACATAATGTTAATTGACTGCTTTGTTTCATCACAGTATTACTTGTAAATATATAGTAAATATTATTGATACACCATTTGTCTTTTATTTAAATCCAGGCTGCACAGTAAATGCTATTTTTTACATAAGTATATAAAAGGATTTATATCAGTTCTATTTGCAAGTTTGTTGTAAGATCATTCAGCTCCAGCAATTCTTTTGTTATTTAGAGTTTACTCCAAAAGTGTACTTTGGCATTTAAAACTGAGCAATGATTACTTTTATTGCTGCCATTCTAATCTCCAGAGCTCCTCTACCCAGGGGATTTATTCCACAGTAAACCTGGATGTGAATTGAGCCATGTGAGCAAATGTCCCCCAGACCACTGAGTGTGAAGCTGCTGTGGATTTACAGCCTACTTTGCTGCAGAGTTAACGTCTCATGCAGATGAACTCTCAGAATAAATTACCTACCACTTATTTTACAGTGGCTTTTCTCAAATCTGTCTCAATTCCTGGTCAGTTACAGAAGCTGCTGTAACATCCCTCCTATGCCAATGTTTTGGTGGAATCTTGTCACTAAAGAAGGAGCTGAACTCTTTCAATCTAATGTGACTCTTGCTGTCCCTTGACATGTTCACTGCTTCTGTTTCACTGTGGAGATGGAATCAGGCTTTGTTACTGAAGACCTGCTGTGTTTCAGCCACAAGACTGGCCTCCACCACAATAACTAAAAGCCTTAAGACCTTAAAAAGGTTCAAAATAGGGTTCTTTACTTTTTCAAAACCTAGGCATTTTTTAAGCCATCCCTTCTGTGTTTATCTTCAGCTGCCAGCAGCCCGAGGTGCTTCCCTATCCCATGAGGACTTGTGAGGGTCGTGCAGAGTGAGGCAGGCCCTGTGCAAAGCAAAAAAAGCACTGTGCTGGGGGGTACTGTACTAGCCTGCTCTTTCCTTTAGGGAATCCAGCGAGTGATCCAAGAGACAGCCATAGCATTTTGACAGAAAAACACTGGCTACCATGAAACAAACCAGGACGTCAGAAAGATGTAGCTTTGTTTTTTAATTGCAAGGGATTTTTGAGCTGTTAGGTGATCTGTTTATCTTTTGGAAGTTTTTTTGTGATACCTGCATGACATCATTACTAAGTGTCTCTTGCCATTTGATAATAAAGCTGTTATATAAAATCTGAAATGCTGTATTTTTTGAGTATAGTGAAGCATTCTGAACTTCCCACTAGGCTGAGTTTTTTATTAATCTGTTTAAAAGGGCTGAGTTCTTCTTAAATGGTATTTTTAATAACTGATTAAAAATTAAACTGAGCTGATTACATCTGTAGATGAGATTAATTCTGTTTCTACCTTTATTTCAAAATAAGTAGGTAAATTTGACTTCCTTTTATTTCTGAAATTAATTTCTCACATACAGCAGTAATTTTGAAAAGTCTTTCTGGTTTGCACTGGAAGGCAACTGGGTCTAACTTCTGTCTCTTCAAACACATCTATTTGCACAAAGTGCTTTTTTTTTCTTTAATCCCTTGTGGAAAACCCCTGTGCCAAAGTTATTGCAGATTCATTCACCTTCCCTTAATAGTCTTGTCAAGGCCAGTTTATGAAATGCTTTTTCTTCCTTGTACAGAAAACTTGCTGAAAGGGTAAGACAGAAGAAGCAAAAGTCAAAAATAATAAGCATTTGTTAGTGAATGATGCTGTTATGCAAAGTTCAAAACAAGTCTTTTGTTTTAAGGCAGCTGAAGATTTGTGTGTGTTTCTGAGAATTTTCATCATGTGTAGTTCCCTTCTGTCATAGTGTGGAGTCTGGGAACCCTAGAGTTTAGTATGGCAATGCTAGGAGGGAAATGAAAAAGGGTTTTCATGGGAAGGCAGGATCCAAAGCAACTTTTTCAGATTTCCATCAAAGAAGTAAATGCTCTGACTATTTTTATGACCAATTGATGTCTTGCAATGACAGACATTTATAACTCTCAGCTGGTGGCTTTATAGCTCCAGGTCACCCAAACTGCAAGAAGTTACAGCCTTTTAGTACTGGCAATTAATAGAAACAATGACATAATACACTTACTAACATACCATAACTCCCCTTCCAGTTCTTAAAAATGCTCCACCTCGTGTGGTGATTCCCATTTCCTTGTTTTATAGCACACAAGGAAGAATCTGGGTCTGGATTACGAGAGCTCAGTTAGTGACTGGTGTGTATGTGAGAAGCTCATAAAAGCTCCTTTCTGTAGATGCTCTTCCAAACACACAGAGTTCTGCTCCTGTGCAGCTCTGGGGCTTCAGGGGTCTCCCCACGGCCTTTAGAGGTTCCTAGGCCCTGGTAGGCCCTCAGGAGGGCTGGGAATGCTCCAGTGGGAAATAGCTTTTAAAATTCTGCCTCAAAATTGAGATCTAATGTTACACTCATACCTCCTGATTTTTCTTTTACAACCTAGCCCTGAGGAGTTGTATCTAAAACCTGGAATTTGCAGTGTTTACTGTACTTGGAAGAATTCCATGTCATGGATTAGTATTTTGTGCAGATCAGTAAATCATCCTGTGTTTGACTCTTTGTTCTGTGTTAAAGTGATTTCTCATGCCTGTGAGAAAGATAAACTCCCAGTCAACCCTGAACTTGTGCAGGATTTGCTTCTTCAGCTGGGTCCCTCTAAGTCTACGGGCCTGATGGGATGCACCCAAGAGTACTCAGAGAGCTGGATGGTGTCATCACAAGACCTGTCTCAATGAGTTCGGAATCTTGGGAATCTGGAGAGGTCCCAGTCTACTGGAAGCTGGCAAATATTGTCCCAGTTTTCAAGAAGGGCAAGAAGGATGACCATGCAAAGTACAGGCCTGTCAGTCTCACTTCAATGGCCGATAAAATCATGGAGAAGATTCAGTAAAGCTTTTGATACCATCTCTCACAGTTTCCCTCTGGAGAAAATGCCCAGCACTCAGCTGGGTAAACACACCACGTGACAGGTGAGTGACTGGCTCACGGGTCAGGCACCAAGGGCTGTAGTGAATGGGGTGACATCACCTGGGGGTCCTGTCACTAATGCGGTTCTGCAGGGTTCCAAACTCATTCTCTTCAACATTCCAGCCCCATTCTCTTCAACATTCCAGCCCCATTCTCTTCAACATCTTCATTCTGCTCTTGTGCAGCTGCGGGACTTCACTGCTTCAACGTTCTCTTCAACATCTCCATTAGTGACCGGGATACAGGACTGGAAGGAATGCTAAGTAAGGACTGGAAGGAGCATTAGGTAAGCCTGCTGGCTGTACTGCATTGGGACGAGCTGCAGACTCCCTCGAGGGCAGATGTCCTGCAGGGACCATGGTAAGGGCTGGGCAATCACCAACCATATGAAGTTTAATAAAGACAAGTGCTGGATTCTGCCCCTCGGTATGGAGCAGCCCTGGATGTATGGACAGACTGGGGAATGAGATGCTGGAGAGCAGCACCGTGGAACGGGAGCTGGGGGTTGTAGTTGTTGGTAAACTGAGCTTCAGTCCATAGTGTGGGCTCCTGGAGCTGGGGAGAAGAGGGACTGTCACCGTCTTGTTTTCTGGAAAAATCCCTTCACCAGGATTTCTCTCCTGGGAAGCTGAGAAGCCTCAGAGGAAAAGGAAAACAATATTATCTGATTTGCTTCTCCTGTGTTTTGCTGCTTTGGAATGTGTTTGGACATTGTTTACCAACGGGTGATCGTTTCATTGGTTTCATGTGAATTGTTTTGACTTACTGGCCAATCACAGCCAAGCTGTGCTGGACTGGAGAGAGAATCAGGAGTTTTTCTTTAGTATCTTTTAGCCTTCTGTCTGTATCCTTTCTGTATTCTTTAGTATAGTTTAGTATAGTATTCTTTAATATAATATAGATCATAAAATAATAAATTAGCCTTCTAAGAGCATGGAGTCAGATTGGTCATTCCTCACTTCCCCTGGGAACCCCGCAAGTACCAGAAGGGACAGTGCTGCATGGGAGCTTAGGAAATGTTCCACCCCTGAAGTGCCACTTCTGCTCTGAGCTGTGCCCTGATGCGTGAGGATCTGTGTCTTAGGGGATCCACTGTGCAGGCTCTGTCCCACAAGTCTGTCATGTAGATGTCACACCACATACATGGTCAGTAAGTTGCAGCCAGATTCACGTGTCTGGTTTTGCAGACTGGAGAGGATTGCTTTAATTATAAGAGTCACTGATTGGATTTTTGTTTTCTCAAAGAATCCAGGGCAAATATCTTAATCAGAGTCATTAGAAGGCACCACATACAATCAGCACCCTGACAACTGGAGCAATTTGTTTGTGCTTTGAGCTCTGTTACTTTTCAAAGCTTAGCTCACCTTGGGAAACAGCTGCCCAGAAAAAAGAGAAATACCCCGTTTCAGACTTCTTCAATTCTCTGAGCGATGTTGAATGGAACTGTAATTTGCTGTTGTGTTTTCCTATTGCTTAGTAAATAAACTCTTCCAAAAATCATGACTGGGATTGCTGGCAAAGTAAATCTGAATTAGGTAGTATGAGGAATAGTCAAGATATCTTTGTATCAAGTTCTGTTCTTCACTATTTCAAAGACTATTTTAAAGGTTTCAGCTTGAAAAGACAAGTCTTTGCCATAGAAAACATCAGCTGAATCAACATTGATGTTCTTGCCAAAGAGAATGAATCTTTTAAATCTCTTCCTATTTACTAATATGTCTTTATGATTCTCTGGCTAAAGAATACTAGTTTCCACAGAATTCACAATTCCACAGATTTTCTCAACATCATAAAGAATACTTTCAAGAATTCATAATGTTGTCTAGAGTGTTGTTGTTTTACTCAAGGACATTTAAGCCATTTGCAAAATTTCCTAACAAAATTGCCATATTTTGGGTGTTTCCTGTGATGGGAACATTGGTCAGGATCACTGACAGATTAAAGGTACTGGCCTTTGAAACAGATGTCACAGATGTTCTTTGTAGTCACTAGGCAAGAGAATGTCAGAAATGAAATAATTGGGGAGGAAAAAGATACAATGGAAAAGAGAATCACTTACAAAATGGGAGGAAAAAGCTCTAACTTTTCAGGTACATCTGTGGAGGCACAGATTTGAGAAGGACTATGCTGCAAGTTCTCCTGGAATGCAGAGAATTTATCTGACAAAATAGGAAAGAGCTTTCCATGGCAAACATTTGGGTTAACATTTTGTTGGTTCTGGTTCATGCAGTTCTACCCATCTTGTTCCTTTCTTGTAGCAATTCAAAGCAAGTCTGAGTTTCTTAGTCTGAGACTCTCCTTTTAAAAAAAATATTTCCTGTTCCTTACCCTGTTGCATAGCAAGGCATGTGTGCATTTAAATATTGCTGCTCAACACTATCTCCAGTAAAGCCCTGTTTACTTAGTGTCCCACCTAAATTTATTTATTGGTTATTTACAAAATTAATGGTTATTTCTGGAACAGTTGAGATGCAAGAACAACTTTTTATTTTCCCCTTTTACTCTTTATTTGACAAAAAGCCCCTGCCAATATCTGTGCTGTTTCCCCAGACTTTCCTGCAAGTGTCAGAAGAGACCCTCAGGCTATGGCTTTTGTCTTAAGGGTTAAACTACAGTTCAGGCTTACTTAAAAGAGGTTCACCACGTGCTGAATACATTGTCCTTTGCCACACTGAAAGCAGATTGAGAAGACAAATGTGCAAAAAATGGCTAGAGAACACAGCAGAGTAAGAGCAACCAGATTTAGCTATTTCTGTTCTCTGTTGTGCCTTCCACACACCACCAGGCAGTCTCAACACAGTCTAACTGAGCTTTTTGTAGAGAAAACTCGAGCCCTTCACTCCAATATTGCTCCTACCTGGCCATCTTTATTGAAATCTTTCTCCCAAGTTAAACAGTGCTTTAAAACTGACCTCTCAGCCAAACCTAAGCAATGCTTTCCTTCACTGATAACCATTCTCTGGCCAGACAATCTTAATCAAGTGAACACTGCTAGCACCAGTGCTATCCTAACAGTTTTTCCTGGTTCCCAGAGGGATGTCCAGCTGTCCACAACTCACTGGGCACAGTGGCCTGAGTTTGGTTGTTGTACTGCAAAAGGCTGTAAACCATCAGCAGTGAAGTCTTCTTACATGTGCTGCTGCTTCTACTCCCTACAGACAGCTTGGTCTGTCTTGGCAATGGAAACTCAGACAAGGGAGGTTTCCTATGCTTGGCAGTGATTTAAGTAAGGCTGGTGTCTGAACAATTCAGCATTATGGATGCAACCTTAACTGCTTGGTTTGTCCTGGATAATAATCATTAAGGACTGCAAAGTTTTAATTTCTCCTCTTCTAAGCCCTACAAGATATGGAAGGATTCTGATGTAAATGCCACAAATAGAGAACTGAGAGAGGAGAGCAAGGGGAAGTGCTTACAGGCCTAATTTTAGGCTGGCAAGGCCATCCCAGGTGCCTCTGTAGCCAGAGGAAAAAATCACTCTCAAGGCAGAGCATGGGTTCGTGTCACTTGTCCCTCAGCAGCTCTGTTTGGGTCATCCTTCCCCAGGGCTTGTTCTCCTTTCCACGCTGAGCCAGAGGGGAGAGTGGAATTCACTCTGTGCAGGCTCAACTGTTAACAGCGATGTGTGTGATGTTAATCCAAACAGGAAAAAGAAAACAACCGTAGAGCCAAACAACCCCTAAAGCATTTCCCTGCACACTCAGCTGCTTCTCAAAGCTGTGGAGTCACGACAGCCACCGGGGCTGCGGGGACAGGGAGGTGGAGGTGGCAGGAGGACAGGAGCCCAGAGGTGCTTCCAGAGCACCACCAGGATCTGTGTCCCGGGCGAGCAGCCCTGGCAGCGCCTTCCCGGCTCCGACTGCGCCCGGTTCTGGGCTCCTCAGAACCACCAGAGCCAGGGAGCACCTGCTGTGGGTCCAGCAGAGGCTGCAGAACTGATGGAGGGGCTGGAGCATCTCCCCGGTGAGGAGAAGCTGAGTGTTAAAAGTGCATATTATATGGCTCTATGCAGATATTTACTGTACGCATTAAGTTGTATTGATTAGTAGTGCTGTGTTAACATTTTAACAGTATGGTATATGTAGTTTTATAGCTAAAAGGTAACTTTTGTAGTTAAAATAGGAACTATGTATGTGGAATGTTTTCTTTTTAGAAAGGAATGAGGTGCTCCCACCGGATGGCAGCTGAGGACACCTAAATTTTTCAGAGAAAGAGAATTCATTGCTCTTTTATCAGGAGAAATGAACTTCTTCCCGCCTGGTTCAGTCAAAAAGATGCTGCTAGGATTAAGAGAAGAAGTTGATGTTGAACAGACAAAATCTTTTGTTTGAATGGAATTTATGCATTGTGTATGAAGTATATGAATATGCAACAGGCTATCATTTTTAAGGGTTAATCCTTTGTTAACGGGTGTCCTTTTTCAGGCTGTGTTGCCCAGAAAAAGGTACCCGGACGTCCGTATCTCTTTGGTTTTATTGTCTCATATTGTCCTAATCTCAATTGTTCAAATTTTATTATTCTAATNCGGCGGCGCTGGGCGCGGGGGCGGCGGGGTCCGGCCGCGCTGCCTGCCCGCCTCTCCGCACCGCCGCCTGCCCGCACCGCAACCTGCCCTGTACCGCCGCCTGCCCGCACCGCAACCTGCCCTGTACCGCTGCCTGCCCGCTCCGCCGGGAGCCCCGGGCGCTGCCGTGGGAGCCCGTGCCCCGCCGGGAGCCCCGGGCGCTGCGGCGTGCCCGGCTGGGCACGGAGCGGGGTCGGTAGCGGTGAGCCCGCTCCCCGAAAGCCGGGCAAGCAGCGCCGTGGGACGGGCCGGGCAGAGCGCGCCCTGCGCCGTGCCGTCGCTTTCGGTGGTGCCAGCCCCAGCGCGATGCCCTGCGCTCGCTGCTCGGTGCCGGTGCCGGTACCGACTTCAGCCAGGCGTTTGAGGCACACGGGCACTCCTGAGGAGCCGGGTTTGGGAGAGAAACAGGAAACCTTCTGCGTGTTCAGCGTTACATTTTTTTTCTGTAGCTCGGGATAAGAATTCTCTTATGCAGAAGTATCCGCAAAGGAATCGGATTAGGGAGTGATTACTCTGCTGTTAGGTGAGGATGTTCACACCGAATACGCAATGAAACCGTATCAGTGTGGACCGCACCACTGTGCCAAAGCAGTGTTTTTAAGGTGAAAAGTCGGTGCTGTGTTCTAGCAGCACCTCGCTTTGGCTTTAGTGTGATTGTNAGGGAACTGGGCCTGGACACAACAGGTCAGACACGACCTCAGAGGCGTTTTCCAACCTAATCGATTCTGTGATTCTGTTCAGCCTCGAGAAGAAAGGACCGCGAAGGGACCTCATCAATGTGTGTAAATACCTAAAGTGCAGGCGACAGAGGATGGATCGGGCTCTGCTCGGTGGTGCCGAGCAAACTGACAAGAGGCAATGGGAAGAAACAGGGAGTTCCACCTGAATGTGAGGAAGAACCTTTTTACTGCGCAGTGACCGAGCACCGAACAGGCTGCCCAGCGAGGCTGTGGGTCTCCCTCACGGGAGACACTCAAGAACGGTCAGGACAGACTCCCGAGCCATGTGACCCTGCTTGAGCAGGCAGTTCGGACCAGACGACCCGCTGTGGTCCTTTCCAGCTTGCCCCATCCCCTGCTCCTGTGCCTGCGGAGGGAGCACAGCCCTTCCCGCGGCTCCCCCGGGGCACGGCCGTGACCGGCTGCCATGGCCGCCCCCTCACGCCGCCCCCTCACGCCGCCCCCTCACGCAGCCCCCGCGCGCGCGGCAGCGCCCGCAGCAGCATGACGTCACCCCCGCGCGCAGGGCGCAGGCGCGGCGTTGCGGCGCG
>VYZP01035962.1:46954-79226 GCA_013400635.1 Hypocryptadius cinnamomeus
AAGCAGCGCCGTGGGACGGGCCGGGCAGAGCGCGCCCTGCGCCGTGCCGTCGCTTTCGGTGGTGCCAGCCCCAGCGCGATGCCCTGCGCTCGCTGCTCGGTGCCGGTGCCGGTACCGACTTCAGCCAGGCGTTTGAGGCACACGGGCACTCCTGAGGAGCCGGGTTTGGGAGAGAAAGAGGAAACCTTCTGCGTGTTCGGCGTTACATTTTTTTTCTGTAGCTCGGGATAAGAATTCTCTTATGCAGAAGTATCCGCAAAGGAATCGGATTAGGGAGTGATTACTCTGCTGTTAGGTGAGGATGTTCACACCGAATACGCAATGAAACCGTATCAGTGTGGACCGCACCACTGTGCCAAAGCAGTGTTTTTAAGGTGAAAAGTCGGTGCTGTGTTCTAGCAGCACCTCGCTTTGGCTTTAGTGTGATTGTACTGGCCTCAGTTAAATCAGAGTGTGGCTTAGCATCTCTAGCTGTTCAGAAAGGTGAAGGAATGTGGTGGAGAAAACCTGACCTAACATCAGCGCTGATTTTGTGTATCTGGGCTCTGAACTTGACCAGTAATACATTCTCTCACCACCAGCCTCGGGTTTTTTTATTAGTTTGCTTTTAGAAGGTGTCATGGGTTGTTTTACATGGATGCATTTAAGCTGTCCCTCACTAAATAAACGTTTGTTCCTCGTAGAGTGTAATTCATGTTATTAGAGCTGACTTCTTGCATTGAGTGAGTTCTTCTAAACTTTGGCTATTACAGAAACTCTTTTTCTTGTTTAATGACTTCAAACAAAATTTCTCACCTGTCCCTCATGCTGAGCAGTACGTTACCCTAAGAGAATTCATGTTTGTCTGATGTTAAAGTGACTGTAGGCTACAGTTTGAAGCTTGAGGAGTGAGTACAGCATAACAATCTGCTGTGCAATGGCACTGCAAATTACAGTATCAATTTGATTTAAGAAATCTAAGAGAACAAAATGCAATGCAATTTCATTGAGAGATAGGTGAGGGTTTCTTTTAATTAAATGGAGAATGAACAAAGTTTATAGATCAAAAATAATTAGAAGGATGTTAATTTTGTGATTAATTTACTATAAATCTATTTGTGTAGTGTGGTATGAGGCACACTCAGTAATGCTCCCTGTTCTTGATAGGCACATGAATAATTCTCCAAACATAATTCACTTTAAATCCAACAGTGCATTACTTTGGGCTAGCTATCTAATAGTAAACTGGAAGACATAAGTGCCTTTTTTAAAATAGTCTGTCAGAGTGTGCAGCTCTGAAAGCTGGAGCATGCTGTTCTTTCTGTATTTGCTTTCCTGGTCAGGGACTGCATCTATGGTATGTAAAACTGTAGTGTGTGATGTATCCTGGTCTTTGCTGTTCCACCATCGTTCTGGAATGGTGTTACCTGTGACAGGGTGTGGGGCTGGGGGCAGAAGAGCTTTTTGTGTTTATGGGGGAGACAGATTTTTACGTGATTTGAGAAAAGATGTTAAAAGAAGGTGGGGGGAAATTTCCGATAATGTCACAGCATAAGGGCTAGGTGGAATTCGGGTGTGTTTTCTTGAGTTTGTTGTGTTGTTAATAATGCATGGTAGTGTGACTGTGTCTTGGGCTATAGCCTCCTCCAGTGTCCGCTGATAAAAATGGAGAGGGTCTCTGTTGTTTCAGTGGCTTTTGGATAAGGCTTGGAAACACTCTGTACTTCCTGCGAGCCTTTCTTGTTTGAATGAAAGGATCTTTGTGCGCCGGGTTTTTTTCCCCCCCTCCCTGTGATTTCTGCGCTGCAAAATACCTTCTGAATCCTCGTCCTGCTGAGGCAATTGTCTCCCTGGGTGCCCGTTGTGGTGCCGGGGCCGGGCCCGGCGGGTCCCTGCGGGCTGTGCTGCGGCGGGGATGCCGGAGCCAGCCCGGCACGGTGTCCATGATGTCACCGTGCCCTCCGCCGCACTTTGCTCTCGGCCGGCTCGCACTCGGGCTGTGCGACCCCGATATCGCCGCTGCAGCCTTCGCTGCAGGCTTGGGGGTGAGCCGTAAGCTCGGGAATTGCTGCTCGGCCCAGTTACTTTGTTTGAAGAGACGCCTCTGATGGCGTTTTCCCTTTGTATGTTGGAAGCTTAGTGAATGGCACAGCTGTAATGCTTTCTCCTGGAAAAGTTGGCTGGCTGGTGGAAGAGGCACAGAATATGTGTATATGTTTGTTTTCTTTTAATGCAATGAGAAAGCCTGTGGTTAGGACTTGTAGTTAGCACGGGTTAAACAGTCTCTATTGCTAGGGGTTTTTTATCTCTAAATTCACTTCTGGGTGTCCTTTCTTATTTTGATAATTGTGTTCCCACTGGGTGACCTCTTAAAGGACATGGAGAATATTTGCTAGGTGATAGTAAAACAAAACAAAACCCCCAACACTGGATGAAGCTTAAGCTCCAGTGTCAGGTGCTAAGCTGGGTGAGAGAGGAACTGCGGCGTGTTTCCGTGTTTCCAGATGGTGTTGATACACCAGAAGTGATGACAGAAATTTTTCATTGCACTGCTGAGGCCTGTCACAGGTGAATTTCTTTCACAGAGCAAACTACAGAAGGGTTGTGGTTGGAAGGGACCTTTGGCAGTTGCCAGGTCTGGGGCCAGTTTCCCAGGACAGTGTCTGGGTGATTTTGGGTATCACCAGATATCCCTGTGCAGCCTGTGCCAGAGCTCAGTTACCGTCACAGTGAAAAGCTGTGTCCTGGTGTTGGGATGGAACCTCTTGATTTTGGTTTGTGCCCATTACCTCTGGCCCTGGCACGGGATACAGCCTGTCTCCATCACCTTTGCACTTTCTGTTAGATGCTTATATAGATTGCTAAGATGTGCCCTGAGCTCTTCTGTTCTGCAGGCTAAACAGTGCCAGCTCTCTCAGCCTTTGCTCCTGTCCCTTTTTGATGTTTGTGGCCCCTTGCTGCCCTCTCTGCACCCTGTCCATGTCTGCCCTGTGCTGAGGAGCACAGAACTGGGCACAGCACTCCAGCTGTGGCCCCTGCAGGGCAGGATCACCTCCCTCAGCCTGCTGGCAATGTTTTTGACTAATGCACCCCAGGGTACCATTGGCCTTCTTTGGAGCAAGGGCACGTTGCTGGCCTTTGGTCATCTGGAAATGATGAAACACGTCACCAAAAATCTGCTGTATGTAATACAACGTATTGTAATGCTGCAACATGATGGGAGGATTTCTTCATTTAGATTGCATGACTGTGCCCTGGAAAGGTAATGAGAGTGGAGTTGAGGCTCATCTTTCAGCTGAAGTCTTTTGTCTGTTGAGTTAATCAGATGTGATCTGAATGATGGTGGGAAACCTTGCACTATATGGAACTGTTGGGGTTTTAGTGGAAAAGAACATGGAACAAAAGGATTTTGTTTTCTCTTCCTCTTCTGTGATGTGTTGTTTTTAGCAATCACTTGTCAACAGAGTTTGTTTTGGAGTGGCAAAGCAAAGCATTAACTTGCCATTGCCTTACATTTAAGTGACATTGGGGTTTTGGGGTTGCTTTTACAAAATACAGAACTCAGATCTAAATATCTGGAACCCATATTCTAATTAAAATCATCTGTTGAACATACCTTGGTAGTCTTGAATGTTGTATCATGGAGGTGATAACAGTTATTTCAGAAATTGCAATGTTACAAAGGAGAAATAGCGTAAAGGAAGAAAAAAAGCCCATGATCTGTGAAGAAAAGATTGATTATTTAATAATAGGATTGTTTAAAAAAAACCCACAAAAAACCCCCAGTAAAACCAATGACTACTCTGCCACCTGTACTTTTTTTCCCTTGCCCTTCTTCCTAGTTTGAGCTGTTTTTTTAAGATTTGGTCCAAAAATTGCTTTATTCGGTAGGTGGACTTGTGTTCCTTTGCTCAAGTCCTTATCGTGGTGCTTTGAGTTGTCCACCTGATCATGAGCTTCATCCTTACAGGAGAATGAAAATAGAGTTAGGTGAAGCCCATTTGTCCAGGAAATATCTTTTCTGTAGAGACCCTTCATGAGCCTTTTCAGAGTTCATATTGGGTCTGCTTTCACTCTCTTACATGATGATCTGATACAATTTTAATGGTTTTTCTCTGTCATACCCTTTTTTTTTGCATTTTCTTTTTAATGGTGTTGAGGCAAGATCTCTGCATGTAGATTAAGTAGCATAATATGACTGGTTATGAGTGAGGCATCTCTGTGTTGCCACAGGAGCCACTTGATTACTGCTGGTTTGTGAAAAGAAGATGATACCTGGTGTATAGTATTCAGCTAGCTCCACTCAAAATTATTCTGACAATCTCAGAGAAAGTGTTTCTCCTCACCAGGAAAACAGAAACGTTGTCTCACCTCATTTCTCTGCCTGTAATTGAAGTGTTATTATTCTTCTATTTTGTTGGCCTCAAATTTAAAATGACAGCTTATCTTCATGCATTGTTAGGGGTTTTAATGGAATTCTAGTGATATCAACTTTTTTTAAAAAAGTGTGTGATGACATGACTGAAGGCATTGGCCACGTATGTAAGTTAATAAATGCTTAGTGTTTTGAAATTGGTGAGGTAGTTCCATTCTGGTAGTCCATGAAGTAAGGCTGTTATCAGCAGCACCTGCGTTCATTTCCAAGTTCAACACACTTAAATACTTCCAGGCTTTTATTTTGCTGCAAAGGTATTTGTAAGGGGTAGCTAAAGGGAAAGAGGAGGAAGAAGAAATGCAAACTTAGTTTAAATCAGCAGATATAATTTTCTGATTGACATTTGACTGTTTTGTAGTTTCTTCTGTTAGGCATTTTAATGTCAGAATTAAGACATTTGGGGTTGGAGCCAGCTGTGGTTTTTGCAGTGGAGTCTTCTGCAATATTGTTTTTTATCTTGGGTAAATAGCATGTGAGTAAATTCCTCTATCTTTGCTGTGGTGGTAGCACCCACACTTGCTGCAGAAGTGAATTCCATTGGTGGGAACTATTGCTTGATTTTACCAAAGGCTGAATTGTTCTGTGATTGTGGGGTTTTGTTTTTGGTAGATTTTTTCCCCCCCCCTTCCTCTCTTTGTCCATGTGGATGGTATCCATGCAGACTTCCCACAGTTCCCAACAGTGCCTCTTCCCTTGGGGATTCGTTCTGAGGCCGAAGGGGAGGTTTGCAGTTCCTTTGCTGCTCTGGGATCGCTGACAAGGTGTTCACCCTTTAGGGAGGCCCCTGCAGTCCCCAGGGCTCACAGCACACCTGGTTTCACTCAGGTCACTGTGGACAGGCAGCAGATAGCAACAGCTTTTGCCTGGGCTTACACGGGCACATGTGAAATGTTTTAATCCAGATAATAGCTTATTCCACTCTTCCCTACCCCCTCTATCTTTTCCCAAGGAGCTGGAGCTGTTTGCCATGTTTGAGTGCCAGAAAGGTCTTTTGTCTCTTTGGGAACTGAGGCAGACGTGCTAGGGTAGCTGATCTGTGGAATAAAGAATGGCACAGCTGATGTAAGGGGGAAGCAGCTGTACTCTGCTGAACTACATTTGAAGCCACAGTTTATTGGTGGTGTTTCTGCAATGCCAATATTGTTGTTATCATATTTGTATTTTAGGTCAATTGAGCTGGGTCCTTTATGGAATAATCCCCTCAAACCCCACGAAACTCTTCAGTCTTCCATCCTTCTGTATTCAGTTGTAAATTTGGTTTACTTGGAAGGATCTTTGGCAACACATGGGGGAGGAGAAAGGTTACAAGTTCTTGATTTGAGAATAAATTTAAGGTGCTAAAACAGTGTCTAAAGAACCAAGGTCTACAACTTTGTTTTTTAAGCCTTTTAAAAGGCTTAGTTCCTATGGCTTTTAAAAAAGCCATAGGAATTTCAGCTTGCTAAGGCAGGGCATACAAAG
Source organism: Hypocryptadius cinnamomeus (assembly GCA_013400635.1). Taxonomy (NCBI): domain Eukaryota; kingdom Metazoa; phylum Chordata; class Aves; order Passeriformes; family Zosteropidae; genus Hypocryptadius; species Hypocryptadius cinnamomeus. The sequence goes on from VYZP01035962.1 coordinate 52,830, forward strand.
ATGGGTTCATTGGCTTTCTGTCCATTAGAGGGTTTTTTTGTTGTTAGTTTGTTTTTTCCTGTTGTATTTGGGAATTTTCACAGTTTATTTTGCAAGAGAGAGGCTACACAAAGAGCTGTTGAGTGAATTGGATGGGAAACACTGCCGTTTTGCAAATAATAACTTTTTCCCCAATTCTTCAAATTATCGATTCTGAGGTTACAAAACACCACAACTGTTTTTTATCCACCTTTTGACTTAGGGAAGTCCTACTTGAGTGTTCTTGGTAATGACTTCTCATAGTTATCTTCTGAATTCCCACTAACCTGCAGGGCTCATGTGGCAGAACTGATGCCCATGAAGTGACAGTGTCAGAAGCAATTACTTACTGATGCACACTGTGCAGTAATTACTCTCTCAATTTCTTGACAGCCATTTCACATTTGTGGTTTGCAGTCAAGTTTGCAGCGAACTGGAATGCTATCTCTGTGAGGCTTAAAACATTATTGCACAGAGAAATTATCAAGCATTCCAGCACAAACTGGTGAATGATGTAGAATTTGCTTGGAGTGTTTCTGCTCAAGGCATGTTTCTTAGTCTTTCCAGGAAATGCTACTCCACTTATGGTTTGATGGGCAGGAGCCCATTGGTTTCAAACTTTCCTGTAGAAGTGTAGAATATTGATTTTTTTATTTAGTTTTTTTGGATTTTTTTACTGGCTGTACTATCAGCCACAGTCAGCTACAATGTGTACACCTGTACTGAGTAATTTACTTATGGGTACTGAAGCATTTTGAGAAAGAAACTTTATCTCATTTCATGGGTAAGTGATCTAGAGACAAATAACATGGCAGGCAAAAGGAACCTGTTCAGAGAAAGCAACATTTTGGTATCTGAGTGAGGAAAAAAGGTTGGTTTTCTAGAAACAGATACTCTTTCACATAGTTTCAGGTGAGTTTGGAAAAGTTTTTTTTTTGCAGTACAAGCATAAACTTTTAGGAGCTTTTCTTGCTTGTTATTTCTCCTTAACTTGCTACTTTCAGTAAGCTCCCTTGCCAATTGTTGTTTCCTAATTTTGGCCCCCAAGCCCAGCAGTGTCCTACTGAGCTGCCATTAGAATTGCACTGGGGAAAAGTTAAGTCCCTTAAGTCAACAAGGTTGGTGCCAGCATAAGGCGGTCATGTCCTTTCTGTCTCTTTTAGGTGTGGGTTCTGGGAAATATCAAGTAAGCTCCTTTTAAAATTGAAATGTGAAGTAACTCCTTCAAAAGTTTTGCTGAAGACTGGTAAAATTTCTGTTTACCAGTGTCTTGGTCCTTTCTCGGAATTCTTTTGGCAGAGATTTTATGGCAGTGCAGACCAATCCAAGTGTAAGGTGTTGTGGTCTCCCTTTCCTTACTGAGGTCTTTGTTCATGACCTGGACCACAGTGGTGATGCACAGTTGGAAGTGATTAACTTGGACCTGAGACTTCTGTTTTCAGATCTCTGTTCTTCTTGTTCTAAACAGATTTTCATGTTGAAAACATGAGGGTTTATTTTTTAACCAAACATGGATTTTGCCTTGTGGACAAGAAAGGTGGGCTTGATAGGCTTATGTGTAACAGGGAGAGAGCTTAGGAGGCATGGGTGGAGAGATGGTGAGGAAGGATCCAGCCAGAGCAGAGATAAACTTTGGGGTTTGTCATACCCATTGACCAAACTGTCAGCACATCTGATTAATTTTCTGTGATTAGAAGTCAGTCCTATCAAGCAGCTTGACTTTCTTACAGGACACATTTTGTTTTATTCAGAAAGGGAGCAGTCCTTATTAAGGCAGGTTACTGCAAAGCACTATTTTCAAAGGTTAGTAAAGTGAAGCACACTGGCCAGGACTGGTATACTGAAATGACTGCATAGCTGATCTTTCTGTATTTTTCTGACCTCTGTATGTTTTTGAAACCTGCTGAAAGACTTCATGCGTTCTTTAAAATATGTTTTTTCTTTTTATTGCAAAACCTCAGTGATATCCTGGAAGTACTTGGTTGAAGGACTGGAAAAGTGCTTCAGTAAGATTTGATCCTTATGTTTTTACACAGATGTGCTTCCATCAGTCCTCAGAGCCAGAGGGCTGTGGGAGCACAAAAAGCAGGAACATTTAACTGGGTGGGATGTGTCACTGTGAAAGGAGACCGTGGTTGTTGGGAAGAGTTGTTTGGGATGGTCTGTGCTGAGGCTTTCACGAAGAGTCTCACTAATCTGCCAGTCTTAGGGGGGCACGAGGAGAACAGCTGGTTTCTATATTAAATATGCTTAAAATATGCTTGTCTCCACTTCTGTTACATATTTTTAGTACATGTAAAAGAATTTGGTTCTATTCTGAAGGTAAGCCACCCTTTTCCTTTCTTAGTGTCTTCTGTTGCACATATTGCAGATCTATTGTGTAATGGAAATAGTGTGTCCCTCCTGACCCTGTGGCTGTGAACACGCCTTTCATTGAAATTCTGAGGCCTGCCTCTGTTGTTTAGTTGGAAACAGACCTAAATATCCTTCTGTAAGTCTTTTTGCTTGGCCTAGAAGAGAAAAGTGGTTTAGTAAAACAATTCTGGTTTTAAGACCATTCCATTGAAAATTTCTGCTAGACAGTCTTGATTAAAATACATTGTATTTTATATTGTCCATCTGCCTTCCTGTATTACATACGAAAGAGTACAAAAAGAAAAGCTATAGGAAAAAAAAATCTTTAGGATCCTTTTAAAGATGCAAGCTGAGGACTATTTTAAAAGCTGCTTTAGATTCTTGGTGGTTTCTTCTGCCACTACCCTGTCCTGCCACTTCCTTGTCCCACCTCTTCCCGCCTTCCTTGCAACAGAAGCAGAACAATAAAAACAAAAGCTTTTGGTTTCCTGACCTTACAATCACAGAATGCAGATGGCCTCAGCTGTTTTTCTGTGGTGCTTTAAATTCATTGTTGCAGCATTTGAAACGATTCCCGGGTGTGTGTGGCAACATGTTTTGTTATCAACTAGATGAATGCTGGAACTTAAATGGTGAATGGATATCTATTAACTCCTAGATTTTCATTTGCCATGAAGGGCTTGGAAGAATTTACTTATCAAAGGGATGAATGATTATTTGTATCAGGCAGAGTTTACACCGAATTTCCAGTTAGCAAAATGACCTTTTTAAAATTTATTTAATTTCACAGTAAGTTTATTTGTGTTACAACTTTTGAAACAGTACTTTTCTTGAATTTTGGAAAGCAAAAGAAAATGGGAAAACAATAGGACCTTTAACAGTCAACAGATTAGGGTTAACTCTCTTTTTTGTCTCTCACCTTTTTAAAGTCTACAGTAGGAGGAATTTTATTGTCAGTTGAATGTTCAAAGGAGTATGTTCTCCTTGGGTTGGGATAAGGGATTGTTACAAGCAACTATGGATTCCCTAGATGACCAACAGGAAAAAAAGAATTAGAGCCTTTTATGACTGGTTATTTCTTTCTTTTCCCTACTCCCTGTAAAGCAAGTCCTTCAGCTTTCCCAGAGGAAGGATGGCACTCCATCCACACGCATTTTACTGCCCCGGGGATCCATACCTGTGTGTTTGTGGCTCATATTCTCACCTTTGTTTTACAAAGGCAGGCAGTGAAGTTGCTTTGCCTTCAACGTTTTCTGTCAGGGAAAGTGGAACAGTAACTTTTATAATGAAGGTTTTAGAGGAAGTTCCAGCTGTGAAAATCAGATGTGTTACAAATCCAGTGGGATGGAGGCTCCTACAGACAGTGGCTGAAACACCTGATGATTCCAGTCGCTTCAACAGCAGTGCTGCAGTGGACCCTGAAGGTTTTTCTCATGGATAATTTAACCTGCTTTAAAGTGTTCAAGTCCCACTTCCAGTACCAAATTAAGTGGTCTAATTCAGCTTGTGCTTTGCCAGGTGGTCTTGCCAGCGGGGGCAGGGGGACAGGGAGTGTGGGACAGAGGGTTTATGTGTTTCAGGATAAAAGGGAAGAATTCTTCTTTGTGTATATCCGAGCAAGAGGTTTGCTGGAGGAGGGAGTTCTCTCTAATGAGAAATACGTGCAGCTCTGTTTAAGGAGGAGGAACTGGAAGGAAGGAAGCAAGTCATAATCTGAAAGCATTTGTCTATTGATGGAGTGGCTCTTTGCTTACAGATTTGGCAGCTGCAGCTTTTCTTGAATCGTGGTTTTTATTCCAAGAATTCTTGTATAATGACTTTCTTACCTTGGTCTGCCAGATTTTGAATGTTTATTTCCTGCATTTTAGAGAGGTGCTTTTTTTTCTCTAGTTACATATGGCTTAATATTTGTTGAAGAAGGAATCAGAGAATTTTTCTGTTTTAAAAGTAAACCTTGGCTAATTCTTACTGTATTAATAGCTCTCTGTGTATGTATTGAAAGGATTTTTCTTTAGTCTTATAATAGGGTGTCCTGAAAAATCAGAATGGTGGTGTTCTCCAGAAGGCTTGGCCTGGGGTTTTTTCTTTTCTTTTTTTTTTTTTTTGTTTCTTGTATGTTTTTGAAAGGCTAGATTAAATTAACAGATTTCCATCTCATTTCACATCTATTACAGTTCAGGCCATATAATTTAATTACTTGTTTGATTATCCCAGTTTTCTCTTAAGACTTGAAAATAGAATATTTCACCATTTTTGTTGGCAAGTTAAAACAGGGCAAGTCTTATTTTAACCAGACTCTTTTGCCTTTAATTTTAGGAGACTGATTCTTGGCTTGACTGTCTTTGCATCCCTTCGTGCATCTTAAGCACCTGTATTTGCTTTCATAGTGTAACCAGGCCAGCTGCTGGTCGTGTGTCAGTCTGAGTAATCAAGAAGTGCTCCAGTCTCTCAGTGGATGTACCATCTCTTTCCCCAGTGCCTCTCTCTCCCCAGATTGCCTTTATTTACTCCATACTTTCATCTTTTCTGGAGTGTGGCTTCCAGAAGTGCGTGCACACTATCTGTTTTGCCAGTCAACTATTTTTATTTAGACTTGGACCATGAATTTTGGAGCTGCAGTAACTTTACGTTTGATAAGCATTATTATTTACTGTAGTATCTGTGGCCTTATTTTGTGTACTGAGGATGTTTGCTGGCTGAACTGGTAATCCCATTGCTGTTTGTGCTGCTGGTTTTGATTCACCTCATTCTAAGTGTTACTTGTATCTTTGGAACTGAGGCAAATTGTATCTTTGGAAACCTTTTTTAAGTTGAATTAGATACTTTGACAGGCATGGTTTTGCTCTTAATAGCTTCTCACCCGAAACCCAAGAACGAGAAAGGACATTTTGAAGATAATCTATGATGGCCTTTTCACTGAAGTATGGCTTTGTGCTTTATAGCATTTTTAAATTTGAAGCAGGGTAGGATTAGGCTGTTCCGTGGATGGTGTTTGTAGTTCAGGTGCTGTTCAAATCCCCTTGTTGTCTGACTTTTGCCTCGCAGCCCTCAGTTGTGAAAACCTCTGCTCTTTGTCAGTCATGGTCTCCAGTCTGGTCTCCATTCCCCCCTGCAGGAGCTGGGAGCGTTCCCACCATTACCAGATCCTTTAAACTGTGGTGCAGAAAGTGCAGAGCTAGAGGGTGTGCTTGTAGGGTCTGTAGGGTCTTCTCACAGCTAAATCCATTTTCTCTGGGTTCTCTGTGCTGAATAGTACAGGAAAGCTGCCCTAAGTGTATGGCTCATAGTTTCTGTTGCTGGTACAAATTCTCATTGTTCTTATTCATTTGTTAATTACAGCAATATGACTGTTTCATGTTGAAGCTGTTTTATATTTAGTTCAAGACATTCATTTCAGTGACAGCAGAAATTGATAGAGTCTCTGTATGCTAAAAGATTCCAGTAAGTGTCTTTATGTGGAAAATATAAAGTTAATGCTTTAATTGCATGCTATCTAAGAATTTTTTATTTGAAGATGTCATGTATACAATAAATGTACACCAAGACAGAATGAATTGAATTAATAGCAGGCTGTATCACAGGAATTTAAAGAAAGAAACTGCCTGGCTGGCTGGAAGCAGCAAACCACTTAATCAGAACCAGTCAAGCTTTCTGGATCTTTGTTCTGTAATTATTTTGAGCAGATGAGTGGACTCAGTGAACAAACAAAGGTGGCAGTATTAATGATGCCTTAAAATCAGTCTTGCCACCACCATTTAGTTTGTTTTTGGGGCACTTTTTCTGGTAACTAGAGTAACCTCTTCTGACTTGCTCTCTATTGTCATAGAGGGAAAATTGAGCTGGTCTACATCTGAGGTAGCTGCTCAAAGATGTTTTTCCTAGCTGAGACACAGGGAGAAGTTCCTGTACAGTTCTTATTCTTGCATAAGTTTTAGAGTTGCTGCACTGCAGTCACTTTCTAGATATTAAAGCCAAATGGTAAATTGACAGCATGTTCAAAAGGCCATGGCTCAGTTTAAAAAAGGCTTTGTTTGCAAATCCTTGACTTTTTTTTTAAACAAGTTTTTCCTTTCTCATTAAGGACAACTTAAGCCACTGTTCTATTATGTAAATGGAAACTTTTCATGGCAGTGTGGAATTTACAGAGAAGAACCATTGAGATAATGAAGACAAAAAATCCAGGGTTAAAAACATTCTTACAAAGAAGCAAGCTAGTCAGCAGGAAAATTTGAATTGTTAGAATCATGTACAAGTGTTCTTGGAAATTTGCATTAGAAATTTGTAAGCAATGCATGTGGAAACATGTTACATCTATGCAAGGTCATAAGTAGGTCAATCTGCAAGTTGTATAACATAACCATTTTTCTAATTACTGTATTGGGAAGACCCTTTTTCCCCCCTTTCTTTTCCTGAAGAGGAATACAGAATGCAGTGAATCATATTTTTCTCTGGGTAAATCAGGAAAGAGCTAAAATTAGACCTTCAGAGTTCATTCTTTTTATTCCTGCTCAAAGCTGAGGAAATCTTGGTAGATGGCATTTGCAGGTTTTGAATTGAATGTTTTAATTTTAGTTTATGGAACTTTTTTTTTTTCCTTGTCATATCCATTGATATGGATAGCTTCATGCAGATTGATGCATGAGACTTCCAAAGCAATGCTGTCCTGCCTAGGTTGGAAACTCCATGAGTTTGTAAGTCCTAATTCTCATCAGACCAAGACACAGACACTGCTGTCCACTGCTCACGGGTGGAGCAGCAGGAGAAGTAACACAGGTAAGAAGGGGGAGCAGCATAAAAATGAGAGCCAGGGAGGTTTCCAGCATACCCTGCAAGTCTCTGTGGTGATGTGGCTCATGTGCAGCGTTAGGTGACTCAGGAAGGGACTGATAAAATTAGGTGTACTTGTTAGTTCAGCGTAGGATACTTGCAGTGCATGCATTAGCTGCTCTAATGTGCTGGTAATTATGAAGTTCAAATTACAGATATGTAGGTCAGCATAATTTCAGATGGTGTAAATGAAGTTAGAACTGAAAGCCCATCATGGTTCCATACACTGCAAATATGGTGGCTGTTAGAGCAGCAGTGTGAGCTGCCATACAGCTGTGAAAAGGGGCTGGTTTGAGCTGGATCTTCCAAATAAAAGTAATGTGTTTCAACTCTCTGGTCATCCTGAGCAGGTTTGTGGTTTGCTTTGTGCACACAACTCAGTCCATCAGGTTCAGTTTACTGAAAAGATGTGAGAGGGAGGCATTGGAGAATTACCTGCCTCTGATGTGAGATTTAATCCGATTGCAGCTGAGTGGAGCGGTCTGAGGCTGAGCTCTGCCTGTCCAGGAAGAGCCAGGCCAAACCTGCAGTCCTGGACATCCCTCAGCCAAGGGACTTCCTCAGAGGCTGTGTCTAGCTGGTGACTTCCCTTTTCACATGCGAGCTGGCTCTAATAACTTAAGTCTTTTATGCATGTCTTCTTAAATTACATGGTGGTGTGGTTTAAGCCAGCCCCACACAGCCTCTCGCTCCCCTCCTGTGGAATGGGTGAGGGAATCAGAAGTGTAAAAGTGGGAAAACTCTCAGGTCGGGATAAAAGCAGCTTCATAGGTAAAGCAAAGCAAAAGAGGAATTATTCACCACCACCCCTGGGCAGAGCAGGTGCTCAGCCCATCTCCGGGGCAGCGGGGATCTCTCATGTTTGATGGCGAGGGTTGATAAAGCGTGACAAATGGGAGAGGAAGCAAAGGGCGTTACCAGAGCTGGCTGGTGGTTGCTGGTGTTGAAGGATCCATTACCTGGCATGGCAGGAGCCAGCAGGCAGGGAGCTGGGCCTCAGGAGGAGGGCTGGCTTCAGGAGCTGCCAGGTATTAGAACTCTCTCTAGTCCATGTTTTCTTCTGCTCACCGGGTTCACAGCCTCTGTGTCTGTGGTCTACTTTTTGCTTCCCTCCTGTTTTAGGGGATCACTTAATTAAGCTAATTAAGCTGTTGGTGTGGCTGAACTGGATTAGTGAAATGTTAATCTTTGTTAACCCTTTCTTTACTCTCTATTTGTTTATTTTTAATCCATGTTGTTTCACTGATCCTAATTTGAATGGGATGCCACAGGGTGTGGTTTTTTAACAATGGCAAAGAAATTCTGAGATGTTCTGTTTCACTGTCATTCCCCTGCTGGGTGCAGTGCCAGGGCTGCACTAAACTGGTGCTTGTGGATTTGTATTGTGCCTGGTTAAATTATATTTCTCTATGCTTTCATGATATTGTTTACATTGCAAAATGCAGTGGGATTCTTGCTGTTTTGAAGGTTTGATGTTGGCCTGAAACTTCCTGACATTTCATATGATGTTTGACGTTTCTTGACAAATAATCTTATAGTTGTAGCTGTTTGATCATTGATTCTGATTTAAGTCCAAGGTATTTGCAAATTTGCAGTCTGTGGGACAGTTTGCATCTTGATTTTTGTTGAGCTTTTCCTCTGATATAACAAACACCTGAGTGGTAAATGTGTATATGAAGAACATCAATGGTGTTTGAAAGACCTCTTTAGTCTTCAGCAGGCAATACTGTGTTCCATTAAAAACCCCCAAAGTTTTCCTTTTGCATGGAATGTGTATAAAAGAAAAATTGTTTATAGATAAATAATTTCTAAGGACCTCTTCACTGTAACTTGGATAAGGAAAGTACTTTCTAGCCATTACTTCTGCTAAGGGAGAGAAACCATGTGAAAACCATATGAGGCTAGTTGTCCTTTGATAGTTAAGTGTGGGAACTTGCTCTCTATCTCAACTTATGGGATACATCATGTTTTTATCAGTTTATTTCCTCTTATGCCTTCATTTTCTTACTTGTAGAATACAACTGTCCATTTCTGCTGGTGGGTTGGTCTCTTGCATTTGCTAAAATTGCTCTTCACTGTTTTTATCAAAACCATTTCAATTATTCCTGAATAAATCACCTAACTGAAGGAAACCAAGATTAGCTCAGCTGGTTAGGGCATGGTGCTAATAACATGAAGGTTGTGGCTTGATTCCTGTTACTTAAGAGTTGGACTCAATGATCCTTGTGGGTCCCTTCCAGCTCAGAATATCCTTTTAATTCTGTGACTCTGTAATTCACAGAGAGACAGATCTTGAAACTTTGAGTTATTTTTGCTGCTGGAGATGTTCTGCAGTTGGTGCATTGCTGTAGCTGGATGTCGCTGTTTGAGGCTGGTCGTAATTGTAGAAATTTAGGGTTAATTGCTTTTTGCCTCTGGATGTAAGTAAATATTGTTTGTGGATTTTCCCCCTCCCCACTGCTGATGGCTGTCTAGTGACAATCACTAGAGAGGAGAGAAGGGGGAGCCCGGGCAAGGGAAACAGTGGTGCTCAGGTTCCCTTTACTTGTAGTGGCAGGAAAACAGAGTGTCCAGTGTCCTGGAGTTGCACAGATCACCTGGGCTGAACTCTCCAATGTTGCTGAGCTGTCCCTTGACGTTCCCTGCCTTGCTGAATCAGTATCTTTGGGAGCCAGCACGGTCCAGTAGTTTGTGGTATTCCAAGCATGAAGGCTCTCCCAAAAGAGCTGGCTGGGGATGGGAGACTGTGCTGCTGTGGAAGGGCAGAGGAGCATCCTGCAGAGCTGGCAGCAGCATTCCAGCAGGGCAGCGTGCAGAGCAGAGGAGAGAAGGGTGCTGCTGGGTCTGTGCAACAGCTGAGTGCTGGATGGATGGATGGATGGATGGATGGATGGATGGATGGATGGCAGCAGGGCCTGTCAGCGTTGCCTTGTGTTTCTGTCTGAAATCAGGACTCAGTGGTTTCCAGAAATCAATTTTAGTCCTTTCATTAAATTACAGACAGACTCCAGCTCTAAAAAATGTAAGAGTGTGTTGGTGAGAATGTCTCTTGGGAGGAGATGGTGCAGGGCTTCTTTAAATAGGTAAACATCCATTCAGTGTTTAGGGTTTGGGGGTTTTTTTAATCATAAGGAACCAGCAGCATCATGTATTTTGCAGTGTTAGTACTCTCAATGAAAAGGTCTTCAAATCACAGATCTTTCTAATTTCAAAATGTATAGCCTTGCACAAAAGTGAACTCAGAGATTGTGCTGTGTGGTTTCCAAGTTCAAGAGAAAATTTGGCCTTCATGTATTTTCTCTCCTCTACGTATGTGGAAGATAAAAAAAGCCAGCCAAGGAACAAAACAGCTTAGTACATGTCTGAGGTTTTTCCTCAATTATCTAAAAGTTGACATTACATCATCTGCACAGATGTAAATATAGAAAACAGTAGGTGTGTTAAATCTCCTGACATACTTTTAAAAGCTTTTTACAGAGGACTGACTTCACTTGAGTGGATGTTTGTGTCAGTAGAGATGTGGCATTATGTCCATTTTTCTTTCTGGGAGATTGAAAGTTTCTTTAAATGCTTGTTTTCATCTTTTATGGTTGTTTTAGCTGTGGAAATGCTTTTATCTTTTCTGTCTTTAGTGCTACTCTTTCATAAGATGGTTATATTTTGGTGAAGTTGTGTCCTGGTTATTCCTAACTATTCCTCTCTCTATATGGTTCAGATTTCCCCAAATATGCATTTTTTCCTTTCTGAACAATGATATTATTGAATGATATGGTTGAACAGATTAATGAATAATGTAGCTGTGTGTTTTTGTATGAAAATTAGCTGAGCTGGTGATTTTTCAGACAAATAATAAAAGCAATGCCTCCTTCACTTTCAGTGCTAAAATCCAGAGAATTAGCAAAACAGATGTGAATATTTTGAGTATTGTGTGACCTGTCCTAGGTCCTGATTCAGGGTGAGTTCCCTGTCTGAGATAATATTTAAGACTTAGTTAAACAAAATCCACAGTTACCAGGCTTCTCAGCTGTCAAAGGACTTGTTAAGCATTCACTGGAAATTCTGTTTGGTTTGGTGTAATGTGTTTGTTAGGTTCTGTATTGTGCTGAGACAGTGCTGCAACCATCTCTGTCTGTGGCTGCTTAGTGCAAGTAAGTGTTGTGCCAAATAAAGATTCGAACTTGGCTTTGAAATTGAACTTTAAATATTACACTAGACGTGCAAAACAAACCCAACCAATTCTGAAATCAATTTCTATTGCCATGTAATTGCTGCATGTAAGAAAACAAGGGAGGAGTTGGAGTGTGTTTTCTCTTTTGCAGGTGTTGCTGAAATAGTTCCATTTATTTAAAGCATATGATTTCATGCAATTGTGCCTGATTGTTAGTGCAGCTGTCAACAGCTGCATGCTCATTTAGCTAATTGCATTCTAGTAGTATAGCTAAGCTTATTTTAAGATATGCAGTTGTACTTTTTTTTTTTTTAAACAACTGCTCACACTCGGAGTATTTACTGCAGAAAGTTGTGTGCTGTCACAATGAGCTGTCACTGCTCTAGAGGAAGTTTAGGAGCTTCTACACAAGACTTTCAGCCAATCTAGTGCATGGATAGCACCTGTGGAAAGTTGGACCATGCCACTTAAATTCATACAGTTCTGAAGGCCTTGAAATGGTCTTGTCCTTGGGGTCAGTTTCATCATCTGCTCTTTGGGAATATTTCGCAGTTATCATGTGAAACTTTAATTTCACGAGCAGCTTGTTCCTGCTGCATCAGTGTTCTGGTTGTGTGTACAGGACCAGGGAGCTTCTCTTACATACTGATCGTCTCCTTCTAGAAATACCTAGGTAAAATGAGCAAACTGTGGAAGTTTATGTAGAAAAAGCATGTTAGGGGAGTAGACTGTCCTGCATGCTAATTCTGGATATTTGTATGTTTTTTACCGGTATGTGTTAGCAACGTGATCACGGTCAACAGTATGAAATGTATAATGCAGTGTTGTTTTTATTTGTTATATAGCTTTATGCCAGTATATACAGGCCTCTAAAACCCGAGATGGTGGCAGCCGTTTCTTTTCAAGTGCAACAGAAGGTAAAGGAAAACGTGTGGGGAAAAATAAAAAAAAAGCACTTTGTTCATCTGATAATCTATCTTCATGGATGTTTATGTGGTTCTTGACCTTCTAACCTTCTAGACTCTTCCTTCACAGCTAACTTCTTGCAATAGATGGTGTTTATCTTTTTTCCTGAGTCTCGAAAATGAAATTAAGAGATCTCATGATGTCACTTGTATGTCTATCTAAAAATTGCATCATCTTTGCATTTTGTCTATTTGTGCTTTTCTTCAGTAACAACATTGCACTGAAACTGAAGCTTTAGCTGTGTTTTAACAAGAATCTGAAATATCTGAGGAGTGGCTTAGAGGATTGCTGTCATGACCACAATCTCAAGATTGCCACACTTAAGGAAAAGCACAGATACTTAGCGACACAGAAATGTTACAAAGCTAATCCTTGCTAATATCTGCAGTCTGACTTTATGCTAACAAACTGTCTTGCATTTTCTGTTTCTCTTAGAAGGAATGTGTCCTTAATTCACTTACCTTCAAGTCTACCTGCTGATGTCCTGCTTTTTGGCCTTGTTTTTGCTTAAAAAGGGAATGAAATATTTACTTGTGTGTTTTTCTTTCATCTGCAGGGGAAAACTTTGAACAGACTCCGTTAAGACGCACATTTAAATCCAAAGTTCTTGCTCGCTATCCTGAGAATGTTGAATGGAACCCTTTTGACCAGGATGCAGTGGGAATGGTCAGTATCACTTCATGGCTTTTGGGGTTTTTTGTTACATTCTAGAGAATTAATAGAGAAATAAATTAGTCTGCAATTAATGAATCTTTTTTTGTGCATGATTTTTCCATTTAATAGAATGCGGTGCATCTTAATTTAGATAAAATATAGTTTTCTCTCTCAGGTTTCTGGTCTTGGTGACCAGAAAAATACCTTCCTTTATGTGGGTTTAAATTTTATTAATAAAAAATATGAGGCTGGTAACAAAATAGTAATAAGTTTCAATAGAAATTGCATGCAGCCTTTTGATTCCTTTTGTTTTTCTGATATAGACCCATATCACTGTATTGTGCAGAAATGTAACACTTAATAGAATTTAAAGTGAAATGCGATGGCAGTCTGTGGATTTTAAATCCCATTTTCACCGATGCTTCTGCAGGCAGGGGGAGAGAAAAGCGTTTTTCAATGGATATTGTCTCCCCTTCCCCTTTTTTGTAGCTGTGTATGCCCAAAGGGCTTGCTTTCAAGACACAAGCAGATTGCAGAGAACCTCAGTTCCACTCTTTCATTATTACTCGTGAAGATGGCTCGCGGACATTTGGATTTTCTCTCACGTTTTTCGAGGAAGTCACTAGCAAACAGATCTGCAGTGCAATGCAGACGTTGTATCATATGCACAATGCTGAATATGACATTCTCCATACTCCACCCACCAACGACAAGGAGAGCTGCAGCAGCGCTGGGGACTGCAATGGCACCTCTGTCTCAAAGCTACAGCGATTTAACTCCTATGACATCAGCAGAGACACGCTCTATGTCTCAAAGTGCATTTGTCTGATTACTCCAATGTCTTTCATGAAAGCTTGTAAGAAAGTTCTAGAACAACTTCACCAAGCAGTGACTTCACCTCAGCCTCCGCCGCTACCTTTAGAAAGCTACATCTACAATATTCTCTATGAGGTTCCTCTTCCTCCAGCAGGAAGGTCGTTGAAATTTTCAGGTGTTTATGGACCAATTATCTGCCAGAGGCCAAGCACCAATGAACTACCATTGTTTGATTTTCCTGTTAAAGAAGTTTTTGAATTGCTTGGAGTAGAAAATGTGGTTCAACTCTTTACCTGTGCCCTTTTGGAGTTTCAGATACTGCTTTATTCACAGCGTGAGTACTTGGGTTTTGTTTTCTTATCTTGGAGTTGTACTGGCACAAGGTCTTGGTGTGTCTTGAATGCTAAAAGCACCACAAACATCAGAATAGCTGCATTGAGGTGGTATGGGCATGCTATTGCAGTCTGGCTGATCTGTGTGCAGGTCTTCAGGTAAAGAAAAGCACTGTAAGGAGAGTGTTGCATTGACTCCTGCTGTTAGACACCTAAACTTAAAACTGGCATTTCACATAATCTCCTCTATTTGTGGTTTGGCTGACCCCCTTATTGTTGGCTCTGGGACTGTGCTACTGGGTAGAGCAGTTTGCCTTTTCCATGTTCCTGTCCAGCTGCTCAGCTGAATTCCCTGCTGTCTCTGCAGAACTAGGCATGCATTTTGAAACAATGCACAGTTAATTATATATACATCTGATTCTGAAGAAGAGGTAATCATGCAAATACAGTTTTCTCTTTGAGTACCCAAAGTCACATTTCAGTTGTTGCTTTGAAAGAGAAAGTACCTGAAAAAAGTTTTGACTGAACTCAAGTCCCAAATCTCCATTAAGGCCTTGAAACAGTTATAGCTGAAGCCACATAGTTAGAGCTTGCTTTGAAGAGGATGGGCAGCAACTGAGCTGAAATAGCATGTTTATCAATTATTGAGTAGTGTGGGAGTGGTATCTATTTTCTGTGTTGAAATTTGTGGATACTGGCCTTCTTACTCCACATCCTGTTGCTCTAACACAGACTGTGTGGAATTATGCCAAAAGATAATTTCTGTACTTTTTTTTTTTTTGTCCCAAGCTGGCTAACATTAGTCCAGACTCACTCATTCAGAATGGTGTGGTTTAAGCAGACAGCCTGCATTTTGAACACTACTTTATAGTAATGGTTAGGAAGCCTGAAAGACCCCAAGACAAATTCAGGGCTAGTCCATGGTGTTATTGAAATTTGTTTTCAGTGTTTACTTCCCTTGAGCTGTAACTGAAATAGGTAGAACACAAATGGTAACTATTTACAAAATATTGCCTACATTTATCAGCAGCCTTCTCCAAGCATGAAATACACATTTTGTGTTGTGTGTTAAGTTCTGTGCATAGGCTAAAGCCAAGGGTGGATTTGTGTGTACAGTCAGGGTGATTAAAAGTCTGTAATGGCAGCAGGGTGTTACATTACATTACAGGGTGTTGTCATTGTATAGACACTATGAACTGCAAGAGAAAAACTGCACAGTAATTCACATGCAGTCAAAAAAACTTACTGAACTCTGTAGTGGTTACTCTCTTGGATTTAAAAACCAAATTGCTCTGCTTATTGTTCATAGCAAATCTAGAAATACTTGTCTAGCAGACAAGCTTCTTTTGTGGTCTGCCCTGAAATGGAATAGACATTGATATGTTTGAGATTTAGGGGGAGTTTCTGTGGATGCCTGTGTCCCACCAGTGGAGGATTCAAACATCAGCACCCTTCATGGAGAAGGGTGTGGTGGTGTTGGCCTGTGGAGGTGTCTGAGGTTCCTGTGGTGGCTTGGAAGCTCCACAGAAAAGCCACATGAGCATCACCACGTGGGAACAGTGCTCCTGGAGCTCCTTCCAGGCCACCCCCTTGTGAGTGCTCTGTTGTTCCAGGCTGGAGCTCAGCTCACATCTGGGCTAGCCTGCTGTGTTCTGGCTTCTCTTTCCAAGCCCTTTTAATAGGTTCAGCTTTCTGTCTTGGGCCCTTTCCAGGTGTCTGATCAGTGGCTAATTAAAGAAGCTTAAAATAGCCCTGGAACACTTGAGTTTCTTGTTTGCAGGTCAGACATTTGGAGTTCAGAGGGATGAGGGATCAGATGGGACAGTTTCTGTCCACTGTTCCCCTGCCTCACCCCAAGCTTGGGCTGAGCTGGGCTGTGTTGTACATTATGGAGGTGCCTTGTCTCTCTGTCAAGTTCTCACCTCAATTTTTGGTTGAAAAGTCTTCTTTCAGTAGAAGAAGAATTTTAGTTATTTCTTTGCTGTCTTTTGAGCCTCGGCTGTGGTGAACTGGCTGCAGCAGTGCCTTCTCAGTAACAGTAGGCAATTTTTTTTGAAATATAGCTTCTCTTAAAGACTTTCTGAGGGATTTAATCCCTCTGCCTTTTTCTTTTGTTTGTTTGCTTTGTTTTTGTTTGTTTGCCTCGCTTATTCTTTTCAACTGTATTATGCTCCTAATATATTCTGCTCTTTCTTCAGTATGGTTGAGTAACATCTGTTTTTTGCTGTTTGTAAATCTTGAATGGAGATACAGGTGATTGTGCACTCAATTCTAAGTGGAATCAGGAATTGCTTTACTTTTGTAAAGGCTTTTTCATGTTCTTGCATAACCACCAGTATGAGGTCTAGGTTGTCCTTCAGAATATAAATACTGAGCTTTTAAATGCCCTTTGAGTTCAATCTCTTCATGCTCAGACCCATGACAGCTGAGGTGACTGAGATAATTTCTTGTTCTGCTAGGTCAGGTGAGATTATGGTGTCATTGGGTGGATTTAGATTTAGAACAATACATGTCAGGATCAGCAGATTTGTAAGATTTACTTGGAAAAATACCCCAACAACACACAAAAAATAAGGAAAGACCAGCAAAATAAAAACCAAACCCCAAACCTCTTGGAGGTCTGGTGGAGCTAGATGATCTTGAGGTCCCTTCCAACCCAAATCTTTTCATGATTACATCTCTCTATGTATTTGTTGCCAAGTGCAATCCTTTAGGAAACAAATTATTTCAGTGTTTTACGTTTCAGTCAGTCCTTGGAGTAGGAGTAACTTCACTTGGCAGTGGAAGTGTTTTGGTTTAAGATTCCTTTGACATGTTTCTGACTTGATGCTTCTGGAAATTCTTCTTTTGTCCCACTATATTGGCACAGCCTTGTGTATTTTGGATTGCTGTAAGCCAAGTGGAGGGAATGAATGCCTCAATTGGATTGTCCCTTTGAGAGACCTGTCTACCATTTGGAAAAGTGTCAGGGGCCTGTAGGAGAGGGAGGAATTTGAGGATGCTGCTAGTGCTGAGCCAGTGCTGAGGAACTCTGGAAAGAGTCAGTGGTGCTGGAGGCCTGTGGGAAGTGCCCTTGCCAGATATTCTGTGGGAGCTGGTTTGCATTCCTGCAATTTATGTTGCTCTTGTAACTGTGAAATAGACTTATTCCTTATCTCAGAGAGCACCTAGAGCTCTTCTGAAAAGTGTGTACTGAGTTAAGACAGCTGTGAAATCTGCTTGGAGGTAATTTTTCTAAACAGCTAGAAACAAAAAAAGGAGAAATGTAATGCACTGCTGCCACAGACTGTGCTCTAGGACAGTTTTGTTTTCTGGCTGGCAGCTGTCTGCTGCCATTTTACAGTACAAATGAGGGGGTTTGTTTCTGCTCTGCCTTTGAATCACTCCTCCCCATCTTTGTTTCACTTGTTAAAAATAATGTTTATTCTGGAGATTTGAAGTATTAGTGTAATGTCTTTGCAGCATTACTCTGTGCTGCCTAGCTCTGATCTCTTACATAGGATATTCTGGTTATGCCTCCAGGGATTTAGGAACCTTGCTGATAGAATCCCTCTGTCAGACACACAACAGGAGATACTGCACCCCACTGCTTCTGCTAACCACAGCTGGTTCTTGCTGCAGCTACAGGGGTTTTTGAAGTGACTTGTGACTTCCTTGACAAATGCAACAGTATTTCATTGTGATCCATGGAGTAGGAAGATTAAAAAGAAAAAATGTTCCAAAATGTGTTGGTATAATTGTTTTAAATTTGGCTGAGTCAGAGGATTTCTGTGGGCACTTGACAGACTTCTCTCTTGTAGAATGTGAAAATGGGGAGGTGGAATTATGGTTCTTAGAGCTGCCAGCTTCTTCCCATCCTGTTCCTCTTCTTCCAGGCACAGGACCTCTCAATTTTTTTTTTTCTTTTTATCTTCTGCAGATAAATATTATTGTGTAACTTCTCATACACACTTTGAGATAATGTATTTTATTTACAGCAGTTGGTTAGAATAACAAATTATGCTTTTTTTGTGTTCTTAAGTGGCCATATTAAAAAAGTAGTGGATTTTCTTTTCCTTGCACAGTGATCAGTTAAGCACTTTCCCATCTAACAGTGCCCTAGTCATATGTCATTATTTCCCTACTAGTGCTTGTGTACAATACAAAGCCAAAATAATCATGTCATTGACACCAGAAAAAGCACATTCTGATTTCAAGGACAAGAGCAACAGCACTGCTGAAACACTTCTTCACTCTTTTAATCTTTTTTTTGTTGTTATTTTTAAATCTTCTGTAATTCTTTGGTATGAGAACTGTGCTGCTTGCTTCTTTAAACCCAAAACTCCCTCCATACCTTCTCTGGGTAGGTATAGCTTATGAAAACATAGGAGTTATTTTGGTTTATATTTTCGTGCTTCTTGCCTTTGTCCTTGCCTTTTGCCAGTAGCAGAATGCAGTCACTGTTACTTGCAGGCTGCAGCTGGGCAGGCCAAATCTTTGGGAATGGCTTAAGCCATGTGGAAATCCAGGATCAGAGAGCTGCTTTTGCACCTCCCTGGCAGGAGGTGGCTGCCCAGTGGGTAGAAATCTGACCTATTGATGTTACTTTGTAATTAATGTGGAAGGCTGATACTAAAGTTAGCTTAATGACAGGGGGAGAAGGTGTATTTAAATTGTCCTGCAGGATCAGACAGGGGGTTTTGTGTAGTAGGAAAACACTGTTTCTATTTTAAGACTTGTACTTCCAGATAAACAAGCTGAATGCAAACCAGCTGCAATGTTTGTGTATCTATGGCTACATTTAAAGTTCTTTTAAAAACTGAAGAAAATAGGGTACGGAATAGAATCTTCTTCTTCCCAAAGCTTATCATTAATTCAGTACTTCTTTGCAGTCAGGCTGTGATTAAAGCTGCAAACCCTTACGTAGGTGTGCAGGCAGAAGCTGGTGTCCAGGCAGAGTTAGGGGAGTGTTGCTGTGATGTTCATGGGTATTTCAGTCCAAATAAGCTTTTGACAAAAACTTTAACCTGTTTAAGCTGTTCTCATCTGCTCTGGTTGAAGGGTCCTTCATGGCAGGTCTGGGGGGGCAGTGACAGGTAGTTCATTTTCCACTAGCACAGCTTGGTAGGAAGATTAAGACTCAAAAGCCTGAGGTGCAGAATTATGGGTGATGTTAGCAAAACCTGTGCTGAGTTCCTCTTAGGTTGAGGGGCTCTTTGCAGACCCCAAACTCTGCAACTTTTTCCCCAGAAAAAATTAATCATGAATGCCAGGAACTGAATTTCTTGGCCTTTTCTTTTTCTGCTGTCTGAAGTCTTGAGTGGAGGCTGGCTAAAAGATGGAATCAAAGCCATCAACTGGGGAAGTGCACAGTTAAGCTTAATTTTTCTGCAGAGTGTTTAGAACAAATGTTATTCTTGCAGTTTTCATCTGACCTCTGTGACAGTGTGCAACAGCTTCAGAAACCTCAGCACCTGAGCCTGCTCATTCAAGTGTCTTTTTCATTTTCACAGTGTCTGTGAAAGGAGAAGACATGCATCCCCCACACCTTAATACGCACATCTGAAGGTTACTGACTTTTTCTCTTCCTTGTATTCCCTCCCCTTTCCTGGCTGGAATTGGATGTTGTTGCAGTATCATGAAAAGGCCTGCTGTGTCTCCAGTTTGTGCTATATTTGTAGCCTGACAGAAGGCAGGAATTGCCCTAGTTGTGTGAGTGTTTTATACCCTTTCCAGCCTGGCAGCTGGAAGGCAGTTGGGATGTTTCAGCAGCTGTATTGGAACACACATCTGGTGCTGCCTCCCCCTTTATGGATTTCAAAAACCCTTGGAGATGACTGTGTAGTTAGGGATGAGGAGGGTGCAGTGTTTGCCCAGCAGTGTGAACTGCTCTAGCCACCAGTGCTACATAAAAACATCTCTTAGTGTGTTGCACAGGTAGATTTAACACTGCTCCTAAGTTCTAGGAGGACATGAGTTGTTTTCACATTGAACTGAGGCTTTGGTTGTGCATTGCAAAGGCTAAACAAAGCTGATCCTTTTCATTTTCTGCGTAGTTATTTCAGTCACACTGTTGGGTTGGCTGCTATACAGCATGCTTTATAGACATTTAAACACTCTTTGAAAAAATGTTTATCTGAGAGATACCAGATGCCTTGGGTTTCATCCAAGGCTTCCATAGAAAGCCCTGAGCACAGAGAAAATAAATTATTTCTGATGTGTTTCTTAGCTAATTACAATATTGCTTCTGTATTCAAACTGGTGCTCCTGGTGACCCTGGTATAGGTAGCAGAAAGTGACTTAGCATGCATTAAGGGTTAGTTTGCTCATTTCCATATGACTTGTGGAATGACCTACTTTGGGTTGAGCTCTCTTTGTTGTTTCAGCAAAATGTGCTGGGTGTGCAGGTCTGGGTTTTCATTATGATGCCACTCCGTTAGCACTGGGTTTTGTGGTTCCTGTTTTCAAGCAACTTCTCATTTCTTTAATTTAAATTCATTTACTTAAAAGTATTTGTGAAAAAAAATTTAATTTTCTTGATCTTTTTCAGATTATCAGAGGCTGATGACAGTGGCAGAGACCATCACAGCACTAATGTTTCCATTTCAGTGGCAGCATGTGTATGTTCCTATCCTTCCAGCATCCCTCCTTCATTTTCTAGATGCTCCTGTCCCTTACCTCATGGGCTTGCACTCTAATGGACTGGATGATAGGTCTAAGCTGGAACTTCCTCAAGAGGTGAGAAGAGCTTGTCTTGATTGATTAAATACTGTCCATGACTATGAGGGAAGTGAGAAATTATCTAAAACACAAGCGCTAACTGTGCCAGCCATTGTCAAGTTCTTACTGGCTCTGATTTGGGATAGGTCTTTGTTTCTTGGAGATGCTGACAAAAATTTGGTGAAATAGATAAAACCCTGCTTTTGAAATTGTATGCTCTGATAGAATTCAACTGTAATTTTACAGGAACTGATGTATTGGGGTTACAGAAATAACATTTTTGTGCTGGAAAGATTAGCCTTGTAGTGCTAGGAAGCGCAGTGTGAACTCCCCAGCTGTGGCCAAAAGGTTGTGGTGGTGAGTGAGAAGAGCATCAGCACTGGGCTGGTTCCTGGCTGTGTGGGCTTAGGCTGGGTTTCCCTGCCCTGGACTTCTCTCTTGGGGTTGGCTTGCATGGACCCAGCCTGCCAGGTGTGTGCACAAAACCGTTTCAGATTTTCTCCTGGAATGCCCACTTCGGTGTGCAGCAAAGTGCCAGCGTGTGCCTGAGCAGCTCCTGCTTGTTGGGGTGGTGCTGAGGAGCCCTGGGAGCAGCAGCCCTGTGTCAGGGGAAGGAAATGCTCTGTACAGGCTCTGCAACTCCTCCTTGGGGCTGGGACTGCCTTCAGCCTGCTTAGAGGTTGTCCTCATTTATTTGATCCCCCTGTTGACTTCACTCCTTGTAGGGATGCACCAAGAGAGTTTGAGGGCAGGTTGGGAGGATCGAGGCACTACCCCAGGCAGCAGAGGAAATGTCTGACCCCTGCTTACTTGTAGGTGCAACTTTTCAGTGGAGGAACTGTGTAAATCATGGGAAACACCCTACTTACAGGCTCTGGTAGGACTCTCTGCCTTTTTCTCTGACTCTGGGTTTTCTTCTATTATCATTTGCATTTCTGGGAAAGCAGAAGTGTGGCAGGCACAGGGTTTTCTGGTGGTGGTGGTTTTTGTTTTCGTTATCAGGCAGTGCTGCAGCATAGCTTGACACAAAAAAACCTTCCTTTTTAAAAAAGCTGCGTGAAATTAAAGACAAGATATTTTTGTGAACCTCCAGTCTGGTCTCCATGCCAACATTGCTCTTTTTCTCAAATCCATATGCTGGTAGTTTTCATTTGTTTTTCCTGACAAGTTCAAAGTAAAACTTTTTTTTTTTTCAAACTGTATTTTTTTCTATGAAAACTGAAGTGTTTAATCTCTTGATTTCTTTATTGTCTCACTCACTTCTTAAAAAATTTTCCATTGGCATAATTGATAACAGAGTATGTTCTTGCCATGAAAACAATAGTCTATTGCTTTGGTTTACTATTTTTTCAGAATTTTGGCTGTACTGACAGGCCTAATTAATTGGTTAGTACACTTTTTAGAGAGAGTAGCTGATGAAATAAAATGCATGTGTGGATATGCATGTTAATATGCACCGTGGATGTTTTCACTGTTACCACAAGCTTCTAAAAGACTGCCCTTCTTTTGTAAAGAGCTTCCTCATTTTAAGATCACTGTAATACTTTCAACTAAATAAACATATTTTAATTTCAAATAGACATTTCAGTTATTTAAAAGGTAAATAGTTTTTGGAAGATTATTTTGGAGGTTTAAAATAAGGCAGTTGATCTATTTTTAGATGTTTGAAATGAAATCCAAGTACTATGAAAAAGTGATCTGACACCTCACTTTACATTTTGTTTTACTGGTAGCCTTTTATGTGAAGGTGGAGGAGTAGATTTTTGTTAGTGTCTTACAGGGAGGAGAATTGTCTGGGAGGGGAGGACAGACAAGGCAGAAAGCAGCAGCAACATGCCCATGTGGTGGAATTTGCTGCCAGACTTCCTTGTCCTTCTGAAGTTTCAGCTTTTCTTATTTGAAGAGTGAGCTCTTAAAACTTTGTGCACAATGAATTTGAGGTAGTCTGAGAAATCCCCTTGGTAGTCACTGCTGGGTAAGGTTTCTTGTGAGCTGTTGAATCCTTTGCATTGCAGGCTGGAGACTCCATTCTCTTAGGAAATACCAAAAAGTTATCCTGTACCAACAGATTTGTTTATTCAAGGGGTTAAGTAGACTGGGAAGAACAGGAGCTCACTATTATTGAGGTTTTCATTGTAGGGAGTTTGCTTAAAAAAGCCCAGCTAACCAAGAAAGAAACCCAAACAAACCCTCATAGAACAGCAAACAAAAACTGCCAAGGAACGTGAATAATGTGTTGTTGTAGAACAGTAGAAGAGGGCATATGGATTCCATTATCTGTTCTTCAATAAAGACAAATTTATCATCACTATCAGAGGGGCTATTAATATTTAACATTGTTTATCTCTGAAGTTTGGAATGTATATCAACCTTTATGAACTCATCAGGGTTATATGAGGAACTTCTCTAGGCTCCTGATACCAGATTTTCCTCACTTGTCACAAAGGGTATACAAAGAGCTGTTCTGTGTTGTAATTTACTCTGAGTTCTGCAAAAAAATTTTATTCTTTGTCTTGAAACTGCCTAAGCTGCATCTCTGTTCCTAATCTATTTATGTGGATGTGTGGGACAGCTGCTGTAAAAGAAAGCAATATCAGATTTAAGCAGAGGCCAAAGAGGTGAGCTTTGAGAGAAAATCTAGTTAGTGCTTCTCAGTTGAAGGGCATTGTGGAAGAAAATAATATTGCTGTCTAGCACAGCATGGATGCCTCAGTGTCACTGTAGACTTCTTCATTGTGGTTTTGTAATGAAGTTCCAAAAGGACTAATTTGCCTTGCTCAAAGTGTTTTAGGCTAATATTTTTAGGCTAATAATGTGAGAATTGTGACTGTCCCAACTCAGTTAGGTTTGGTATGGTGTAAGTCTTGCACACATATGCCCTAAGGCTTGTTTTGGTGGCAGCCTCCTGTATTTGGGTCACATCTGGTTTTTCCAGGGGATGCTTTACAGCATGGAAATCCAGCTATATCCTAGAAGTTAATGCTTGCAGCAGATGATGATTAAAATCTCCAACAAAAAGTTGCGTTAACCTAAAATTGAATTTTGTACCATCCCTTGGGTACATCAGAGCAGTGATGGAGAATTCATTGAAGACCACCAGCGACCTGCAGACCTGACTCTGCAGCCCAGTAAATCTAGGCAATGCTGAGGTTTGGTGTGGAGTTGAGTTTCTTGTGCATGCCAGCAGCAGAGTGCTCGTTGTCACAGGTGCTGCTGCTTTTCTGAGGGCTCTGGGTGTGCATGAGCATCCTTGTGGTTTGCCTGGCAGCTGCATCAGGGGCTTGTGAGGAGCCCAGAAGGGAAGGGGAGGGCATGGGAAAAGCTGTGCTAGAAGGGGGTGCTGCAGATGTCAAAGGGGAAGAGAAGAACCCGTAGCTGTTTCAGGTGTTGCTGGCAAAAGTGTGCTTTGCTTATCAGTGAAACTGATCAATGAAAGTGGTTTTAGCAGCTTCCTCACAGATCACAAACCTAGCGAGTACTGAAGTAAGATTGGGTTTTTTGATGTGTGTTTGTGTTTCCTTCTAAAGAAACTTCTGCAGTGCTGCAGAAATACATTTTTAAGCAAGTTCAACCATTTCATGTAGCAGGACTTGCATGTATATCTCACCACTCTAATTTAGGAGAATGGTAGAAATTGAAATTATTTTTCAGTGGAAATAAGCAATGCTGAGTTTCCAGTACTGGTGAAATCAAAGTAGTACCTCATTAAAAAGCCTGT
Organism: Hypocryptadius cinnamomeus; assembly: GCA_013400635.1. Lineage (NCBI taxonomy): Eukaryota > Metazoa > Chordata > Aves > Passeriformes > Zosteropidae > Hypocryptadius > Hypocryptadius cinnamomeus. The sequence continues at coordinate 77,383 of VYZP01035962.1, forward strand.
TTTTAATGAAGTGATCCCAAGAGTCTTGGGCAATAGCTTTTCCTGTTATATAAGTTGAAAGACTTAAAACCTAAAATGCATTTTCTCTGCTAGTATTAGACAGATTATATATATTCTCAGTGTTTTTATTTGTGCCATTAAAAGGATGATTCAGTGCTAAACCTGAAGAAATTCTGTGGGTTTTTATTTTTGTGTGTTGCTTCAGAAGATAGGAAAGGTCTCCTGAAAAGCCTTTTTTCTTCTGATGCTAACACATTAGACCAAGATAATTACTGAAAGATAATCACTGCTTTGTATGCATTCTCAGGCTGTCTGCTGCTGGTTTGATCCTTGATAATACTGCAAACTTATTGGCAAACCTCAGTTTTGTATTTTTTTTTACTCCAGTGTGAACAGCCACCTGAGGAGTTTCTGAAGGCTGCAATGGCTTTGGGCTGTAAGCTGTTCTCACCCCCAGATTCTGGGTTGGCACGAAGGACAGCAGTGCTGACAAGAAGTGCAGAATGTCCCCGTTTGCTTACAGGAGTGGCACAGGAGCATCCTTCAGAATTCAGGCCCTCTGTAGACACTTGCCACAAGTCAGCCATGTGTGTACAAAGCTGCACATCCGTGTTCTCTGGGTGCTGTGTGCCCTGGCTGGCTGATTGCAAGGCCAGATGCTCAGAGGTGATACAGGCTGGAGGTGAATGGCCTTCAGTCTTTCAGTGCTGTATTCAAGCAGAAGCTAAATCATTTCCTTCTGTGCTTTTGAGCAGAGCTGAAAGGAAGGATGTGAGCTTGATGCAGGCCCTGCTAGATCTGTCTGGGGCTTTGGCCCTTATTGTACCTGAGGTGAGACTAAAGAATTGCAATTGTCTTTTGGTTTTGGAATGGGTGGGTGTGCTCCAGACCCCACTAAGGCCATGGAAAGTGGTGCTGTTGGCTTCAGGGAACCAGCCACTGGCAGCAGGTACACAAACACTTGTTTGCTTAGATTCACATTCCCAAGGTTTGTAAGGCTTTCACCTGGACACCCTGTTACTTGCAATGGTAAAAGCTTATGGGAAGGACAGGTTTTTAAGTTAGGATGTGACGTCCCTGTTCCTTAGTGTAATGTCTCAGGAGAACCTTTTATTGTAGATGATGTAATGTGTCCTCTCCTGTGATAGGCTGCTGTTGAAGTGAAGTGGTGTGTAACTGTTTTGGGGTTTTCTTTTCATCACAAAACTGATGTGTAAGCAACAAATAAAAGAGTATGGCAGTTCTAGAGACCTGAAATACCAAGTAACTAACTTAAGGATGCTCTTTCAATTATATCCCTACTTACACATGTTGCCAAGTATCTTGTCTTTATTTCATTTTAGTTTTGTGTGAGTTAAATAATAAACAGTGTATCCATGTCGAGAGCTGTCAGCTATTCACAGCCCACTCAGCTGTGCTGCCTCCAGACAAAATAACTAAACCCTTGTGGCCAAAGAACTCCTTTATTTTTCTGCTTTGTGTACTTGCCCAGTTCCTAGCATGCAAAATGCTTTGGATGACCATGATTTCGTAAATAATAAGTGCCTTGTAATTTTTCTTAGTTTCTAAGGAGGGGAGCCCTCTATCCTTACTGTGTTCCATTCTGTTGGATCCACAGTGTAGCAGCATAGTGAGATTTACTGCTCTGGTGTCTGTCACTGGTTTACTTCAGATTTCATTTTTGCAGAAAAATACTGGTTTGGTACCTCTTGAAGGGCTTGTGCATGGAGATGTTTTTGCCATTTCTATTCCCTGGGGAGCATGGCCTTTTCAGAAGTTTGTGTGCAATTCTTGAGGATGACCTCAGCTTCCCTGAGTTCAGAGAGGCTAAAGTCACCCAGGGA
>VYZP01035965.1:5026-39338 GCA_013400635.1 Hypocryptadius cinnamomeus
CTTCTCCTAACTTCCCTTTCTTAAATGTGTAACTTGAAAGAAGTCTATTTGGTGTCTCCAAAGAAAGCTAAAATTATATAAATCCATGCTTTTATGCAAATGTTAACTCTGGAGAACTTTTCCGTATGTATTTCAAATAAATAAGTCATGTTTGGGAAAGTGGAATATTTTCAGAGATTAAGCAGATGCTCCTTTTGCATAAACTGTCGCCATAGAAGTCTTCTAGAAGGTCTTACAGAGAGGCAAATTAATGGTTTCTGAATATGAGCATAGAAAATTCCTATTATTTGTATTTTCTCCTCTTGGAAGCAGACAGTGAATGAGATGGTTGGTGTTTTTTCCACCTCTTAATCAGGGAAGTTTATCCTTTGCATGGCTTTGTGTGTGTAATATATTTATAGCTATGTATTCATGCAGTCCTTCAATGATTATCAGCATCTTATATTCATACTTCTGTATGTCTTTCTTTTTAATGAAATGTCGTTGTTCTACTTGTTTTCAATAATTTTCAGTTCAGTTCAGTATGTGGTATATTCGTCTATTTTTAATCACTGTGCTGCTTATACTTGTTGGTGTTGGGGCAGCTTTGTTTTTCCTTAACCATTGGCACCTATGGCAGGCAAATCACCTGGTCCATTTCCAAATTGTGACTGGAGTTTCAATGAGTTTCCTAACCCAGCTGCCCATGCTCTGCATGTTACCTGTGTTGAGCTCATGGCTCTGGCTGTTCCAGGGAAGGAGGTGGGCAATGCTCTGCTGAATGTTGTGCTGAAGAGGTATGTTGGCTTTCTGAAATGGTTTTCTGTAATATATCATACATAATTAGAGATTGCTAAGGTAGTCTCTGATATTAAATTTCTTATTAAAAAAAAAGAAGTGTATATAGGTAACATTTTATATATAAAGTATTTTTGGATGACAAACAAGGTGACAGGGATCAAGCAGAAACATCATGTGTTAGATTCCTGTGATGTAGTGGATTGTGTGCTTCAGGACAAGTTGACATGGCATGATGCCCATAAAAGTTAGAGGGAAGACATCCTGCAGGCAAAGATCTTATCCATTGGGTTCAGCAGGAAAGCCTGGAGAAAGTTTGTTATTCTTGTTTCCCTGTTATTCTGTGCTGAAAGGAGGACAGTTGATACCACAGCATCTTTGAGTGCAAAGAAAGAGACAGGAATCATTGGCAGGACTCTGAATCTTCCTGATGCTGATGTAGGTCAGAGGTAGTTTGAAACAATGGTGTGCCAAGGCTGGTTTTTTGTCATGGTGCATTAAATTTGACCCATAGCTGCTTCTTGAGCAACCACTGAAAAAAACTGCAGTGAGAGACAGGACCTGGTATTCTTGTAGCCATTCAGTTGACATCACTGAGCAGTCACAAATTGGAATTGTTTGGGTATAGCCTCATTTGGCTTAGTAATATGTTATTGTTAGCTCTGTTTGGGACATATGAGGATAAGGAGTCAACAAAGGGACAAGCAACCCTTAGGCACTAAAGCTTAAGGAAAAAAGTTTGAAGCCTTTGAAGGAAAAATGCTAATGCAAAACACACCTGCATAGAGTTTTTCACATAGCATCCCAATAGCATTTTTACCATCTTCTGGCTCTGTAAATACCTGTGTGTGTTTCTGTAGTTCTCTCAACTTGACAAACATTCTTGGTGTAAGTACACCTGGTCTGTAGATGCATGAGAAGCACAAATTGCAGTTGTGTACTTTGGAGCTTTGGTTTTCTTTTTGTTTGTCTCTAGTCAGCCCCTGGTGCCAAGAGAGAACATCACGGCGTGGATGAATGCAATTGGACTGATTATCACAGCCTTACCAGTGAGTCAATATGTTGTATTTTTAAATAAAAAAATTACTCTTCCATGAAACATCTATCATCTTTCTGGAGTATATTGTAAAAACTTACAGCCAACATCTGTAGATTCCACAGCAAGCTATTCACAAGGCTGTGTGCATGTTTGAGAAAAATCTACTCTTCCAGCATAGAAAAATTGACCAGGTGTTTTGTTTTTCTATTATGCTTTGAGGCTGGGATGAAAAGAAGTAAATCACTCTTGTTTAAATATATAATTAAATGCCATGTGTGTAGTATTGAGAACTGGAGCTATGTAATAGGAAGATCTATAAAGGTTCTCCTGCAAAGTTATTTTTTGATTATTGCTTGTGCTTTCACATCCTGTACTTCTTTAACCATGTAAATGAGATGTGGCTGAGATTGCAAAAGGAAATGTCTGCAGTACTGCAGTTTGTGTATCAGTAGGAACTTCCATCTTCTCGACTCTTGGTGTTTGACAAAGACTGCCTGAGTAATTTTGATCTTGCCATGTGTGTTACTTATGTGTGTCACAGCTGTCCTTCCCTTGTGACCTCTCTTCCCTAATAAAATGGTTCCTCTTCTTGGAGGGAAGCCAACATGAATTTAATCCTTATTATTTTTATAATGCTACTTACTCTTCCTGTTCCATCTCCTTATATCTTCATCTATATTCTTTGTCTTTTGTACCTTTTTTTATTTCTTGTTTCCATCTTGGTTTTTTGGTCTGTTTGTGCCTGCACTCAAAAACTAGATAATTCTTAGACCTCTTTCACTAAGGCTTTTTGCCTTGTCTTTGCTTCTTTTAGAGAACTTTATATCAAGTGATTAAATAATTAATTCATGAGATATGTCTTGATAATGCCACACCCTTGGGTGTGCCATACCCACTAACATTGCTGCTTTCTGTACCGTGCATCTTAAATTTTCATCTTCATGGTTATCAACTGCCATTTGTATACCATATGTCATTTATAACAGTTTTCTATATACCTATACATATATGTTTATATATTACACATTTTAGAAATGCCATAATAGCAGAAAGAGCTGAGGAAGCATTGTCTTAGGTGATGTTCTTTTTATAAACAATTCTGAATTTTTGGGTTTGTTCTGTTGTTTTGGTTTTTTCCCCCAGGAGCCATACTGGATTGTTCTCCATGATTGCATTGTGAATGTCATCAACAGTCCCAGCTTGACATCAGAGACAGAGTGGGTTGGTTACCCATTCCAGCTGTTTGACTTCACAGCCTGTCACCAGTCTTACTCTGAGATGAGTTGCAGCTACACTTTGGCTTTGGCACATGCAGTCTGGCATCATTCCAGCATTGGACAGCTTTCTCTCATTCCTAAGTAGGTGCAATGATATTTGATAATGTAATTTGTCTTTTAAATTCCACACATAATTTAGATAACAAAGGTCCACCTATAGCACTTATACCAGCGAATAAATATGTACAGGGGAGCTTCAAGACATGCCAGATGGATCACAAGGTTTTTTCCAGCTCCCTCTTCCATTGACATAACTCTGGTTGTCTGTAGGCTTTAGGGTTGTCATGTGGTGTGACTGCCTTTAATAAGCCTTTTTAAATCTAGATTAGTTTTTATGCTTTTATTAATTTGAATTTTCTTCAAGCACGGACTGTAGAATGTTCCTAAAGCATCTGTAACTGTAACAGTAAATATTATTCTTAATTCTAGAGCTGCCCTATTTCCAATAGCTCATATTTCCAGAGGCACACTCTTTTTTTCTGAAATGAAGGTCTAAATCTGTGAGAGAGGCTGTGATGTTTTGGCTAGAATTTGGTGCAGGTGAAAGAAATAAAGAACCCCAAATAACTAGACAGCTGATATAGTACATATCTTGACATACTGCAGGTTCCTCACGGAATCTTTGATACCCATTGTGAAAACAGAGTTCCAGTTGCTCTACGTTTACCACCTCGTTGGCCCTTTCCTGCAGCGGTTCCAGCAGGAGAGGACACGGTGCATGATAGAGGTAAAGTCTTGCTCACGGTTTGCTTTATACTGTATGGATTATTTTACCTTTGCAATTGACTCGTGAATCAGAATGGGATAGAAATCTGTGATAGATATTCAGAATTAAATTCTGTACAGATTAAACAGTAATTGCAAGGATCTGAGTTGCTGAGTTGGTATTCACCTTACCCCGTTAGCTGGAATCTTGTTGAATAAAACACCTAGTACCTTTCTTTTTAAGTGAGAAAAGAAATAAACCCCCAGAAATATCAAGCAATAGATGCTTTCTTTGGCTCTCAAACTACTTGCAAAATATAAATGAGACTTAGTGCCTGGGAGTATGCAAGAGGTGAATTGTGAGGATGGAGGAACATGAACTGTTTCTTACAGTCACATCAGTGTGGATAAGGTTAGGGGAGGAAGAAAAGAGATGGAGCTCACCAGTAGGCAGATTAGCTGAAAAATGTCAGATATCATAGACCCTGCTAGAAAGAAGAGCTTAACTGCAGAATCATTTGGTGAAGCATAATGGGATAACTTAGACCTGTCCATTCATCCATGTAAGAAAGTAAATCGTTAGGAATCACAGCTACTTAAAAAGCAGTACATATTTATTATATTGTTAATCTAAAGCATTTTAAAACCTGTTTTCATTTGGGTTGCTCTTTGTGTCTGTGTAAACAGATTGGAGTGGCATTTTATGAAATGCTCCTGAATGCAGATCGGTACAGTTCCCACCTGAACTACATGGACCCCATTTGTGATTTCTTGTATCATATGAAATACATGTTTACAGGTGACAGTGTGAAAGACCAAGTAAGTAAACAGTAAATATTGATACTTCAGTTACCTTTCTTCCCATATAATAATTTAATCTTTTTGTGAACTGTTTGTCATAGGTAGCAGTACAACAAGTTGCTCAACAGTTGATTAGTCTTCATATACAAAGTAAGAAGTTGGTGCAGGAAAAGCTTCAGATGGAGTGGATTGGATATCTCAGATTGCAAGATTAATTTATGTAGTCTGATTTAAGACACAGCTTCAGGGTGCTTTAAATACTGTTATTAGAGCTATTGCTAGAAATAAAAATTGGATATTTCATAACTTTTATTCATTTAAATCTATTTCACTGAAGTTTTATGTAATTTCTGATTCAGTAGTGTAACTTGACATGTGACAAAAGGACAACTTCATTTATGTTCAGTGAAAAATCATTCACTCAATTTATCTCTAGTTTATTACAGTATGCACTTTTAGAACTGTCAGTTGTGTGACTTGTTTTACAAAGCTTTGGTGCACAACTCTTAAAACAGGATAATATTGGTTATCAGAAGAGGACCAAAAGTTAGCATTTTTAATAAATATTTATGTAAATACCTCTGTTTACTATATCTTTTCCCATTTTCTGTTGTGCTAATGTGATGTTTGTGTACAGTAGTGACATGTAAAAATACCCCTGTTTCTTACTGAATGCATTTTTTTATTTTTCTAAAACAGGTTGAGAAGATAATTTGTAATTTAAGACCAGCTTTGAAACTTCGGCTGCGCTTCATAACACACATCAGCAAAATGGAGCCAGCTGCTGTTTCACAGCAGCCTCTCAGCAATGGGTCCCCAGCACAGCAGCCCAGCCAAGTGCCCGTCAACGTGGCCTTGCCAGTAACCCAGTGAAATGAAGCACTGGGCTGACCTTGGTATGGGGGCTTCCTCCTCTTACTGACCAAAGGGAAGCAGCATCTGATCTGAAATCTGGATGCTTTATAAAAGGACAGAGAAGCACACACAGACTTCTGCTTTGATTCCTTTTGTCTCATGAAGCTGCCTAGCTCTGTGCATGCCAGTCTTCTTAGCTATTTATGGTAGACACTATATAGGGGATACGTTGCCTTTCTCTGAAAGCACTGAGTAAAGGTCCTCTGCAAGCAAATACATGGATTTCTGAAGAGTTTACCATATTCTGCTCCCTATCCTGGGTTGAGTCATCTGGATTTTTCCTTTTTTCTGCCTGTGATATGAAAAGACTCTCAGTGTGTGTAAAACAGCCTTTTAAAATTTGGGTTCTGCCTTATTAAAAATTTCTATTTTTTCATTCAACAGGAGAATTTAAATCTTTTTTGTCTTTTGGGCAGACAGTTTAAGCCCTTACACAGAAACACTCCTAGACAGAGAGATTGCATCAATTTTATTGAGTTAATTATGACATCTTTCCAAAGACTAAGAATGAATCTTTGAAAATATTTGTAAATTTTGTGTGTACAGATTTCATTAAACACACCTCAATGGGTTTGATGTAGTGTCAGTTACTAGACTGTTGGGTTACACCCCAGAGGCTGTCTCCAATGAATCTGTTGGAAGTCTGCATATTCACTTCAAGCTGTGCTGGTTTGTATTTGATCTTTCCTGTTTGGGAAATGGTATAGTTTTTATTAAATCAATCACATAAATTTTACTGATCTTACTATATTTTGGATTTGTATAATATTCTGCTTTAGGGTTTGGCTGTACTGGGCTCAGCAGGTTTTGATAACAGAATTGAAAGGCTCAATGTTTTGTAAATACTCATCTTTTTGGGCAAATTTGTAATTAAAAAAACCCCACAGTTTAAAAGTCCATATTAGTATTGTTAAATTTATTTCTTTTCCATGCTCATTGTCTTAAAAATAAGGATTGACCATAGCAAGGATACTTCCATGTCCGAAGTTCTCTATCAGCTTTCCATTAATGACAGTTTTAACATGTTACAAATAGAGTCCAGATTAATAAACTCAGGTCTGATCTGATTTATATCTCTCTAAAAATTTAGCAGTTATGGAAAGAAGTTGGTGACTCAGTGGGTTGAAGTTCTTTAGTCTGCTCTTTTGCTGTTCTTGTACTTGGATCCTAAGTTCTGCCAAGTGTAATTTGAGTAACAGAACTGTGAGTGCTCTTTAATGAACTTGCAGTCTGACAGAAAACCACGTTTATGCTGACCCTTGCCGGTCACAAGTGGTGTTCCCGAGGGCTCATTGTTGGGGCCAGTCCTGCTTGGTGTCTGTATCAATAATCAGGACAAAGAGATTGAGGCCACCCTGAGTTAGGTCACAGATGACACCAAGTTAGGGAGGTATGTTGACCTTCTGGAGAGCAGGGATGCTCTGCTAGTTGGGTCTGGACAGGTTGGATCCATGATCTGAAGCCAACTGTATGAGGTTCAGGAAGGCCAAGTACCACATCCTGCACTTGGGTCACAACGATGGCTGCTACAGGCTGGGGGCAGAGTGGCTGAAGAGCTGCTCTGCAGAAAAGGGCCTGGGGGTGCTGGTGACAGCAGCTGAACATGAACCAGCTGTGCCCAGGAGGCCAAGGAGGCCAATGGCATCCTGGCCTGGATCAGGAATAGTGTATCCTGCCTAGGACTCAGCAGGATACTCGGGGATGCTAGTGTCAGCAGTACTCAGCACTGGGGAAGCCATGGCTCAAAACCTGTGTTTGATTCTGGGCCCCTCCCTACAAGACAGACATTGAGGTCCTGGAGCATGTCCAGAGAAGGGCAATGGAGCTGGTGGTCTGGAGTCTTGCAAAGAGCAGCTGAGGGAGCTGGGGTTGTTAACTTGGACAAGAGGAGGCTCAGGGGAGACCTCATGGCTCTCTAAGCTGCCGGAAAGGAGGTTGTAGTGTGGTGGGGATTGGTCTCTTCTCCCATGTAACAAGTGACAAGACGAGAGGAAATGGTGTCAAGTTGTGCCAGGAGAGGTTTCAAGTTTTAAAGTTGATATTAGGAAAATATCCTTCACTGGAGGGTTGTTCATGCACTGAAATACACCGCTGAAGTGGAATCACCATCACTGGAAGTGTTTTAATAAGCTTGTGGATGTGGCACTTGGGGATATGGTTTCATGGTGAGCACAGAGGTGCTTGGTCAAAGGTTGGACTTGACGATCTTAAAGGTCTTTTCACCCCTTAATAATAATTCTATGATTCAGTGTTTGTTTTTAAACATCTTGTATTCCATTCCAGAGTCAAGTCACTCTTGTGCCATTGGGCTCCATTTTTTGATAACAAGACACAAATTGGTCAAATAGTTGGTCTCCAAAAATCCAGTGAACTGTTCTGTGCAGGCCTTCCCAAAAGCTTTCTGGGTAGACCCAAGAAGCAAAATTTTGGTTCTGGGTTTTGCAGACTTTTGTTAGCAGTGAGACTTCTCTTCTTCAAGCACTTTTTGCAGCACGTGAATCAAAAAGCCTGTAGAAGGAGTGTTTTGTTGCTATTCTGGGTTCTAACTGTTCTGAACATCTTCCTGAATTGTCTTATTTCATATTGAAATAGTTTTCATGCTTTATGTGGCACCCAGAGTATCCCTTTTAATATTTAAGCTAGGACCTGTTTTCAGTCACAGGGATTTCAGAGAGTGTACTGAGGAAGTTGGGTACCTGTCATCAGCAGCAAATCCTGAAAGCTGTTGGAATTTTTAAAGCTCCCTCATTGTGCTCTGTGTCTTTGCCACATGTGCAGTTATGTTAAGCTGACTTTGGAACACTGGGCTGGCACTATGGGGGTGGGATTTGCCTCGACTGGACTGGCACTGGCAAATCAATGAAAAACCTGGGTTTCATCAGTAAAATCTAGGCCAGACTAGATTTTAACTTTTGTCCCAGAGCTTAAAGGTTGTGCATCCCTCTAACAGCGCTGTGAACTGGGACCCTTGCTCACCTAGTAGGATTAGGGATTTACATGTTCTATATGTTGCAAAATGCAAAGGAAGACCATCTGTTCTTCCCAGCATGCACACTTTTTCTCTGTAAAACTCACCAAGTTTCTGAAGGTGTTAACCCTCACTAGTTGGAATAAGGTATCTCTTCTGCAATAATCTACATTTGCATTTTCAGCAGCAGTACTGGTCTAAAAATCAATTCTTATTGACGCGTGCTATTTGAGTTAAACATCTTGCCCTTTAAAGTCCAGCTAACCAATTTCTTAAGTGCTAGCACAGCAAGACAAAATTCTTGTGTAGTTTCAGACATATGTTTGTTATTGATTATGGCTGTCATATGGCTGGGTTTTAAAATTCAAAATATGTCAGGCAAAATTTGTCAGTCTGCTGAACTCAAAGTGGTTGAGAGTAGTGAGGAGTAACGTAAGTCTGAGGTTCGGGGCTTGACTTTTATAATCAGTAAAGAAATCATGATTAAGAATTACACTATGACCATAACGATAAATTTTACAATGGTTATAAGAATGGATGGAGAAGCACAGTGGCATCTCTCTGATTATGGCTAGCAGCAGGTGCATAAGTGACTAAATAGTGGGGTTGGATGGGAACCTCTCCATGTTGGCTTTCTGGATCCTGAACCAGAGGAAGAATCCCTACTGTGCTTGTATTTGCTGAAGGAACAAAGGCACAGGGAAAGCCAAAAATATTCAACACCTTGTAGAGCTGCAGAGATATTACCCCTGTTTGGTTCACCTTCAGAAAAGACTGCATGATTTCAGCTGCAGCCTGCCAAGCCAAAGGTATCCATTTGTTTCCTAAAAAGCCTTCATGCTAAAAATCAAACTCTTGGGGTTTTTGTTGCTGGTTTTTTTGTTTGTTTGTTTTTGTCATGAAATCTGGTAGCCGTTGAACAAATCAAGTGATTGGCTTTTCTAAAAAAAAACTGAGACAATTCTGAAAGACTAAAAATCTTTGAATTTGTTTGGAAGATTTTGCAAATCCTATAGCTCTCTGGGGTCCTCCAGCAAGCTTTTGAGGAAGATAAATAAAACATATGTCAAACATCAAGGACAACAGTGTAATGTGGCCTATATGTTGACAAATCTTAGATAAAAGTGTTGGTAGATCCAAGGAAGATCTGAGTGTTCAGAACATGGTATTATACTCAGAAAAAGTTGAAGATCAGATTATATTTTTGAAGAAATCTCCCTCTTGTGGCTAAAAAGGGAATTCGAGTTTTTCCTGACCTAATTTTTCCTAACCTAATTTTTTTTTAAGCCAGTCACATTTTGATAGACTTTCAAGTCCTACTTAATCAATACTCTGTGAGAGTCAGATAGGATGGAGGAAGTCTGGTACTATTATGTCTCTTCCATACTGGCTACCTGCAATTTAAAATACAAAACAAGGAAGAATTTCCTTTCAGGAAAGGGGATGAGATCTTGCAACTTCAATGAGGACCACTTGGGCAAGCTTTGGGCCATATTCCTGCACTTCAGATCATTCCATTGGCTTTTCTTGTTTTTGTCTCGCAGCATGTTTTGGTTTATTTTTCCTTTTGAAATTTCAATTCTTCTGTTTCTCTTCTGTCTCTTTGTTTCCCTTTCTTTCCTGATTTTAAGGATTTCAAAGGGAATAATTTGGGCAAGTTTTGGTCCTTTTTCATGCACTACATTTAATCTCAGTACAATTGGTTTTTGTAGTCACTCCCTTTCAAATTTTTGCAATTTTTCAAACCCATTTTTGATGGACCATGTCTCCTTTCTGGAGTGTTTGTTCAACTCTGTCCTCCAATTTCAAGATTTCATTCCCTTTCCTGAAAGGAAGAATTTCTTATATTGATATAATCATTCTTATAATGCAATCATTCTTATGATAATTTCAATTTAAAGAAAGGTCTTTGTCAGAGGAGGCGAGGTTGATCTTTTTTTTCTTGGTTTCTCTTTTTTTTTTCCTTTCCCTCCCCCATATATCTGTTCTTTTTAAGCTCTCATGAGCTGTGTTGCTGTTCAGGTCTGGTCCTTCACCTCGTTAGTGTTTCACACAGAGACCACTCTACATCTTGGTGTGTGCATCTGATGTCAGATTCAATAGGAGTGAGTTGTTTCAAAGGTAAGTGGGCACCTTCTAATATTTTTCTCCTGAAATGTGAGAGAATCCTGTGTCCTGGTGAGAGGAACACAGTTGGTTCCTGTCAGCCATCAAAGGGAGAGCTGTCCCAACCCTGCTTCAGCCTTGAGCAGGCACAGGCTGCTTTACAGTTTAATTTTTAATTAAAAAGCTGAAAAATCCCTCCATTTAATTGCCCCCACATCAGTGCTACATGGGAAGTTCTTAAGCAACCCAGGTACCTTTGAATCAAAAGGCTTCAAAATACTGCACAAAGGAGGAGAGACTGAGGGAGGCCATGCACGCAAAGGAAAAAAACCCATTATTAAACTATTATTAAATAGTTCCTGGGTATATGATTTACATGTTGTGTGAGGCTCTGATCATATTGCTGTTCTAAAAAGAATTTGAAACTTTGATGCTCCAGATTTAAGGTAGGATTCCATTATTGATTTAGCTCAGCTCAGCCTACAGTGAAATCAGCCTGCACATCCAGAAGAGCCATTGTCACAGTTACTGCCTCTCAGGTGCAATTCCTTCCTCACATGTACAAAACAACTTTCATACACTTCATATTTTTATGGTCCTGCTGATGGGATATAATATCTAGTGAGCTCTAGGGCATGTTAAATACTGCAAAACATGCAAGGAGAGGACATGCAAGTGTCAATGAGTTATGTCTCATGTCATTATAAACAGATGACAGGTGGCTACAAACAGTGAAACGTGAGCAGACAGAAAGCAGTCTGACAGTCCTGAATAATTTTTGTACGGAGGTGGCCTGTTCCACTCTGATTTGAAGACTGTATCTGTCATGACATCAACAGCAGGTATATTTAAAATTAGTAAAGTTCTACTGAAAGTTGCATAAAATAAAATTAGCATGTTCTGTGTGAAATGACAGCATAGCATTATCTGTATGATTTGAGAGGAGTTGAGAAATTCAGTGGCAATTCCCACTGCAGCTACAACCCAAGGCATGCAATTATTTAGTAAATATGTCAAAGTCAAGAGCACAAAACAAGGTCCTGAATGATCCAGTCCCTGCCCTGGGGAACTTTCAACCTATAAATGACAGTGTGCAGAAAGAGAAAAATCATATACTTGAGGAAGAAAAACATTTTTGGGTTTTCCTATTAGAATATCAATTTTCCTGTGAGTGCAGCAAAAGCAGTATCTATGTGTGATACTTTTGAATGAATTTATGGAGGTGTTTGGCAAATGATGAAAGGCCTTAAGAGGTGAGGATGAGATGAACATGGGAATGGAAAACTGTTAATGTTCTCTGAAGAGTTGTGAGGTTAAATTCTCTGAGAAAAATCCTCATAGGTTCTTTCCTTGCTTGATTCTGTTTCTGCTAAGGTGTAATTTAGAAGAAAGGCTGTAGCTTATCACATTAATATCTTTTCTGTTGTATGTTCATATTATCAAGCCCCAGCTGAACCAGCTCTTAAGGGCCCTGAGAGGAGTAATTATTATTTTTTTTCCTTTCTTTAAAAGGTTAGATAAAACGATTAGAGGAGTGTAGATTGACTCCATGCATGATAGCAGAGCAGATTGTCATCTGCCTTCAGCAGGCACTGAGTGCCTTAAGCAGCAGCAGTGCTCTGGCTATGGATAGAAAGGGGAAAGTCAGAGAATGTATCCTCTCTACCACTGCAGAACTAGCATTGTTCTGTAGGTGAAACCATGTTAAACCACATGATAAAAAGAGTTCAGCAGCAGCACTATCTTCTGCTTCTCCCTTCCCACCTATTCTATTCATTTGTGCCCCCAGTGACTCCTCTCCTCCCTAATTGCAGAACTACCCTGTGAAAATTGAAATTGCTTTTCTCTTTTGGGAGTGAATCCTGTCTGGGCTGTGGCGTGGGAGAGGCTGGATGAGGGCCTGGAGGAAGAACAGCATCATGAGCATCTCCCAGTCTCATGAGCATCCCCCAGCCTCCATGCTGCAGGAGGTGCAACATGTGATGAAGGTGCTGCTGGACGACTACATCCTGAGTGTGGACAAGGAATGTTTGGGCTACTTAGTAGCTTTAGCAGGGATGGTGGGGGGGAAGCCCTTTGAGGTTGGAAAGGAAGTGTGGGTGCATTGCTGATCTAACTAAGCACAGCACAGACTGGTGCTGGTGGAATTGCAGAGGACCAAGCCCACACTGGTAATGGGTCCCTCAGCCTGCATGCGCCCACGCTCTGGAAGTGCAGGTCACACATCAGCCATGTCACCTCCTCTTCTTTGATGGCTTTGTGCCTGTTTTCCTTATGAGAGCTTGCCTGGTGAATCAGATTTTTTCCAGAGAAATTCTAGGAGAAGATGAAAACAAAGTCTTTATTGTCTCTTTCCTACCTATGATCTCAGATTGAAACTTGTGGTGCCTTGGAAGTATCACGGTCTTCCCAAGTACAGGACAGGATGAGTTTCACCTCTTCTGCTACCTCCTGGCTGTTGGCCCGTGCCCTGCTTGTCACTCAAAGGAGGAGAGAAGAGGGTGCTGAGGGCTCACATGTTGCAGGTCAAGCTGAGTTTCAACAGTGAACTACAAAGCCCTTCTGAGCCTTCCACCTCTAGAATTAAAGGAGCAACTGAGGGAAGCCTGAGCAGGACCCAGCTGTTGTCTGGAGTCCTGTGGGCCTCAAACTTAATATGTCAGAAGCACTGTATGTGCTGTACCTAGCTGAAGAAGCAGCCTCAAATCAGATTATTATGTTATGGCACACAGCTGTCTCCATTCTTCAAGTGGAGAACATTAAACTCTCTTTATTCACTAGGATAAGTAAAACTCCCACACTACAGAGGGCAGAGAACAGCCACCATAGTAATTTCATTTTAACTTCCCCTTTTTTCTTAATAAAAATGCATTTTCTAGTATTTAGAGTCAGTTTTAAATATTTTAATAGCTGCTTTTGACTTCTTTGAGGTTTGAGGTTTGGAGAAACAAGCCAAGAGAGAGGAGTGAGATGAGATACTGTGGAGGGCCCAACTGACCTGAACACTGGGCAAAACTAACTTCTCATTTTTCCCATTCCCCCCACTCCCATTTCCCCAATCAACCCCTTTGTTAAGTTCAAAGCAAAGACAATCCTGAAAGTTCAAACAAACGTCAATCCTGAAAGAAATATTTATAAAAACTCCTTCTCCTCCCACTATAAAAAATGTGGCTGAGAGTTTTCCGTATTTTCCATGAAGCTCTGGGGTTTTTTTTGTGCAAAAGGAATAAACAGCCTTGAAGAAAGGTCACAGCCAGTGGCAACTCAATCATTTGCAGCCTCACACACTCTGAGCAAAAGTGTTTCTAGGCTGGTCTGACAGAAGCCAGAGATGCTGTTTGCCTGTCCCTTGCAAAGAGGAGCTCCAATTACTCCAGCTCACTGCTTCAACTTGACACTCATTTTGACACCTGCAACAGAGGTGAAGTTGCTCTAAGAAGGAATGTGGGGTTTTTTTCCATCCGCAGGAAAAACAAAAGCACAAACCCAGCAGCAGCTGTTACTGGTTTCTTGTCCTTGAGCTTTTTTGCTGGGCAGCAATTGTTCTACTCTTTTCTTAGATTGTCTTTTTGCAGTCTGTCATATGACTGAAATGCCACTTTAGCAGATTTTAAGAAATACATGTTTCCATGACATACAATGTTGGGCAGCACCTTCTGAGTATCTTTGAAGGAAAAATGCATTCACAGATTGTGATTCATGTTGCTATTTATAATTTAGGTCAAGTTTTTTTCCTCTCTTTCCTTTATTCTTTTTCTCCCTCAACAGCTTCATTTTACAGTAGATTTAGGCATTTGCTTTAATAAGATAGATAACCCTTGACAGATAACAAGTCTGTCACCCCTGCACTCTAGCAACTCTTTCAGATTCCCTTGGAGATTTCCTCAGGGATTTTCCCATCTTTTTTTTTTTTCACTCAGCAATTTCTGTAGGAAAAGATTCACAAAATCAAGGCCAGAGGACTTCCATGACTTCCCACAGCATTGCTAAATATCAGAGAAAAATTCCTGTGCTTCAGTGTTTGCGAGAAGCTCTGCCCCAGATGTGGGGCACAGCTGGGCACGCACGCCTGGGGAGGGCTCTGCAGAGCAGGGACACCTTTCCATGCCTGCCTCCCCAGACTCCCCTGCATTTGGATCCTGCACCCCTGAGCTTTCTCCTCTCTCACCCAGTGAGCAGCTGGAGAGATTCCAGACCAGCCTGTGAAGGGTGGCCCTGTCATGCATGAGCCACTGCAATGCAGTCTCGTGGCTTTCCGCAGCCTCCATGCTGGCATTATCCCATTTCTTTCGCTTTTCCATGCTCCCACTCTTACTGCTGTCATCACAGCTTTCCTCTGCAGAGCCTCAGTGGCCAGCAAGCACAACTTCCACTGGATTCAACCTCCCCCTGCTCTGAGCTGCTCACCCCTGTGAGCATGGGAATCAGCCATATTGCAAATAGTAGTAACCCTTTGGTGAAGACTTGGCACTTTCTGTCTTAAGAAGAGGACAAGAGAAATTATAACAATCAAGAAAATAATAGATTCATTAACTATAATTTCTCATTATTGTTTTCAGGGAAAATACAAAAATCCCTTGAGAATTCTGGAAAAATGCAATGACCCATATTTGGCATGGAACTTTAATAGAAATTATTTATTTCTTTGGTTTTTTTCCTCTCTCATTACCATAACATGTGAGTAGGAACAGGATATTTGCCTCCTGGAAAGGAATGTCACTATTTGATCTTATTTTCCATAGCTTTCTGGCAGATGTGCCATCACAAGAGGTGTGGCAGTGGTCCAACCTGCAGCCTGCAAAGAGTTTTATTGAGCACATTGATGGTACTCTCACCTCTCTCAGAGGCAGTTTGGGCCACCTCTTTCTTCTTCTCAAAATGAGCACTCTTCACCAAAATGAAAATAACAGAGTGCTGTAATCATACTCTCTTTTTCCCTCAGTGTGTGGAATTAACTCTGGAGAAGATGTTGGCTTGAGCACATTTCCAGCCAGTGTGCTAGCAGAAGCTGCAGCACTGCAAGCTGCAAAACACATTTATTTAAGAACATTCCTGGTCAAGGCCTTACACTGGAATGTGTATGCAGTTTGTTCAAGTTATCCTGGACAGGAGGCTTTTCTAATGTTGAATCCCAAAATACCAGCACAGCCCCTAGGACAGTCCTTGCTCTAGCCACCTCCCCAGTGTTTGGGCTCATGAAAGAAAGTCTTGAAGTGACGAGATTGATCAGATGTCTGTTCCTTTGGGTCCTCTGTCAAGCTTCGGTGAAGCCCAGGGAAATCCTGTCATCACTTCACTGGGATCCAGATCTGGGATTTGCCCTTCTCAGACTGGCACACACAGCTCAGTCACCAGGTTTGCCTGCTGGGGTTGCTCGGCAGCGACCTGCAATTGAGTGAGGGCCCAAAGCAGGTTATGTGGCATAAATGATTGATTTAAACTTCTCCAAGTGTGCATTACATCAGCCTTAAACATTTAACCTGTGTTTCTATGACTATTTTTTCTAGATAAAGGTATTGGAACGTACAGTATTCAGCTAACTCAAGGAAAATGCAGGATGTGTTGCTGTATGAATTAAAAACAGAGATGGTCCCCTAGAGCACATGCAATGCTTCTGAAGTAGCATCCTGTGTCAACCCTGTCAGAGAAAAGAAAACCCTTTGAAGTCAATAGGGGACAATAAAAATCCAGTTTCTGTGATCTGTCAGCAAAATATTTCTTCTACTCCAGTAGATGACATGCTAACAAAGCTTGTTTTAGCAAACATTTCAGCTTGCTTAATAAATTATAAAAGGCAGCTTGCAAATGGCACATTTCATTCGCAGTGACATAAATCCCAAACAGATTTTTCAGTAGTGTTACGAATTATATAAAGTGATTTATAGGTTTCCTTGGCATCAGTTGTCTATATTTTTCCCTGAAATTAAACAAACTAAAAGACAGAAAAGTAGGACAGCATTAAAAAAGCATTAGGATGAAACACTACAGAGTGGGAGTATTTGAGAAATTAAAGTATAAAATGCTGACAACCAAGGCCATGGCTGAGGTATGGGAAGGAGCTGCAGGTTTGTTCTCTTTCTCTGACACATTCTTCCCAAATGATCTTAGACAAAGCTTCGGAATTCGCTATTAAAACTTGGCAAATGATGCTTCCTTACCTCCTGGTTGGGCCATGGAGGCTGTAAAGTATTCACGTACATAACAGCAATTTTGGCCATGTGATGGCCATAGGGAAATAACAGGAAAAATCACGAAGTAATTGCTAAGTGCATCCTTCCCCTTGAGCCTGGCACTGTCCTCTTTAGCTTCTGCAGAGGTTCTCAAACTTGTGCACCTGTGCTGCCACCACTGCCACTGTCAGCTGCTGCCCTGGTTCTGCCTGTTAGAAAAAATTTTCAGTTGTCTGTGGTATCTGAAATCATCCTTAAGTGCCCCACACAGAATCTACCACAATTCAGGTAGGTCAAAATCTAAAATTACCATCAAGATGGAGGTGGGTTTTGTTTTTCTCTGAGGAAGGAGGGTAGAAAAAGAAGTTTGAGATAGGGACATAAGCATTCAAAGGACAGGATCATATATCTTCTGTGTATTTTTCACACACTCCTTGTTCATCAGAGTGACATTTCCAACTGAAATCACTGTCCACAATCCTATATCACCCCCAAGACATGTCCCACCCTCTCCAGCCTCAGTCCATGACAAGAAACCCCACTCAGCCAGAGGAGATGCATGATGGCTCCCTCACTCTTGAGCTTTTCATCCTGCAGCCTGGTGACAGAGAGAAGACAAAAAAATTAATAACAGTATTTAATGGGAAGATCTCTCTACTACCAAACAATTAAATTTGTCCCTGTATTAACTTAGTCAAGCCCCTCCATCTGAAACTGTCAGAAAGAATTTGTCCAGAACACAAGTGAGAGCTTGTTTATAGCAGAGCTTGTTTTACTCAGGCAGGCTGGTGTGTCAGAGTGGTGCAACTCCATAGCTCATGTAGTGGATGATATATGATGCCCCTTGTTAAGCTCTTCCACCTTGCAGCAAGGCTGCTGTCCTTGTCCTTCCACTGTCCTTGTGCTTCCATGTGCTGTGCCAAGGTGCTTTAAAGCTTCTTTAACCTTCTTGTTTACAAAGTGGTAAAGCAACAGCACAGCTACAAAACAGGAAAAATTGGACTCATAATTTTCTTGGCTCTGTATTGAGCTGCTTTTCCTGTGAGCAGCACTTCTGTGTTACTACTAGGAGTCCAGTGAACAGGATGAACAAGCAGGCAGATATGAACTGGGAGCATGAGCAGACTGTGACTAACATCACTCTGTAGTCCCTGCCTGGTGTCAGCCTGGGGACAGTGTGATGGCCCTGGCTGCTGCCAAGCAAGTCATGACTGGACAGTATGGATATCTACTATTCTTTCAATAAAATAACATGGATTTTTTCATGGATAATAATAGTCCTTCTTGTTTTCTCATGGTGAAGAAGCAATTCAGGGGAGGATTTCTCCACCTGAGCCTAAGAGGTAGCAGGGATCATGCTTTAGGTTGCACTGTTGCTGTTTCTCAAACCAGCATTTTTTCTGGGCAAGTATTTCCTAGCTGAGCCCTGGAAAAAAAAAAAAGTCAAACCTAACACTTAATTACCCCTTCAATGAAAGGTGGGATTAAGACACTTATCTTTCCCTTTTCCCTTCTTTTTCTCCTTTTCCTTCCTCTTACCCCTTACACAGGTAGAGCTCATGTTTTCCCACACACAGATATGCAAGACTACAGTGACTTGAAGAGCATCACTTCTGATCACATGAAGAGCTGAGACTTGATTATCCCAGACTCTGTCATCTCACTGCTACCATTTGTTCATAAAGAGGTATCAATGAGAATTTGTTGTCAAACTCTGGTGCAGAGAAACTTTCTAATCTACCAGCTCTCCTCCTTCCTCTTTCCTCCTCTTCCTTTCATAAAAAAGGCATTTCCATTACTTTTCTGAACATTCAAAAGAAGAGTTCATTTGCAGAGTAGTGTAGAGCCTTGCCAAAGTTGCAACTTCCAAAACAGCAGCTGCTGTTTCCACTATCAGCAGGTAGTGGAGGGGAAAACGTTTTGAGTGGTGTCATACGAATATTGTGTGGAGGTTTAGGAGTGTGTGAGGGAAGACAGATAATATACTGATGCTTTAGGAGTCCCAGTAGTCACATGGAAATATTATGCTCAGCTTTACTATTCCCCTTAGTTTACAAGTGAGATATTAAACTATCTTTCAACTGCAAGTCATGCTCATACTAAATTATCATTTCACATTGGTCAAATTCCCTACACATTTAGTGTGTTTGTCCATTGTGTCTCATCACGCATGAGGTCTAAAGTTCCCTGGGACAGAAATTCTCTTTCTTATTGCATCTGTTCTCAGTAACTTGTAAAGCAGAGCTTTAATTGTCCTCAGCAGGGCCTTTAGGCACAGCTATACTGTAGCATTAGGCGCTTGAAAACCCAAGATCTTCAAAGATGTAGAAATATGCAGATTCTGACATTTCTCTTTCCTTGAGATGCCTGCACAGCTCCTCTCAAAAGCTTTGCTTGTCTTACTGAGAATGCTATGAAATAGTCCTCTGCTGTTCACGCTTTTAGCTAAGAGTCTTGAAACCAAGTCAATAAATTGAAATTTAGAAGGATCTTTTATAGCTTCCAGAAGAGGGGGAACTAAATCCAGGTATTTATGCTGGCATAGCAACCTTCATCATAATGATAATGCTGCCACTTCAATAAAAAGCCTGATTTCCAGGGGAAATGGATTTTGCCTCACTAAGAATATTTTTGAAGAATGAAACTGGGTACATGCTCCATTGCAGAAAGCATGCCCTTTCAAGGTGTTATATCCTTGTCATATAAACTCCCAGCAAATTATAGATGTCAATTTAGTCATGTTTTCATTTTATATATTCTGAAGATCATTCATCCAGTCTTGGGTGTTGGTCTTTATATCAAGTAGTGCTGTGGACACAAAAAAATCTTGATGTCATACTGCTGTTATAGCAAAGTAGAAATGTTGCAAGTATTCAGTAACATGCAGAATCGTAAATTTGTGCATTACAGAAAATTTTTTAAAAACTCATAAAAGTTGCAAATGAAAACCTGGAGTTTATTCAAATAGCACAGTTCTCACAGTTTTCCTCCAGAAAGGAGAAAAGTCAAACACGTGTGTTGAACAGCAGTCAAATTGTGACACAAATGCAAATCCCAC
The DNA here is from genome assembly GCA_013400635.1 of Hypocryptadius cinnamomeus. Taxonomy (NCBI): domain Eukaryota; kingdom Metazoa; phylum Chordata; class Aves; order Passeriformes; family Zosteropidae; genus Hypocryptadius; species Hypocryptadius cinnamomeus. The sequence goes on from VYZP01035965.1 coordinate 24,843, forward strand.
ATTAAGGCAAGGAAGTATATGACATGCAAGATTTTATACTCATCAGTCTCTTTTCTTGGGTTTATCTTAACAATAAAGATCAGAGATCTTCCTTCGTTACTTCTCAGCTAGGGAAAGACTATTACAATTTTTCCAACTCATAAGCACTGTGACAGCACAGTGGGGGATTCATGAGCGCTTTGATTAGGACTTAGAACTGCAAGGAAATAAAAAGGAAACCAAAAGGTGATTCTTTGTCAGTGTGGTTTAAAACAAAACAGAGGGGAAGATAAAATGTACTGCTCTGTTTTCTTGCTTGGCAGAGAGTTTTCCTGTGGTGGCTGGGGGTCAGGAGAGTAGAGCAAACCCAACAGAGCACTGGAGATTCTCTGGGACAGTCTGTTGTCTCCTGAACACTGGCTGGTCTGCCTGAAAGGTTTTTCAGGCTGAATGGGGTGTTAGTGGACAGGACCTTGTCTCTGAGTGGCACAGGCAGAGGGACAGGCAATGCCCACCAGTGTCCCTGGGTAAGACAAGCATGGTGAAATGGCTCCAGGAGAACTGGGATGAGAGGCCAAAAAAGAGCCAAGATTGATGCTGGTGGCCTGCGTTGCTGTTCCTTGCACCGTAAGCATTGTGTCACAAGTGGCAGAGCAGGGAGGGCAAACCTGCAATGCAGCAAAAATTGTGGGCATGTCTAGTCACATCCCTGTGACCTGTCACACTTCAGACTGGTCAGAGACCACAGGACACATTGCCCAGTCCTGCCCAGCAGTGAGGTCACAGTGCCATGCTCAGCGTGGTCAAACTGTGAGCTTAACCAGCACAGCTTACATCCTCCTCATACGAACAAGGAACATTCACCTTTTGCTCTGACAAATGTGATGTGGCTTTGCCAGGAGCCTTTTCTGCTACACTGCCACTGCACATTTCCCATGTCTGTAAACACTTCCCTTGTCAATAGAAAAGCTGTGGAAGGCAGATTATGGAAAAACTATTGGAGGGCAAGAGAAATTTCTGGACCATGTGGTAATATAGCAGGTCACAAGCCAGTGCCAGACTCGCAAAAGTCATTTTTGGAAGGATATTTTTCTCCTCTACCAACAGATGGGCCAAAGTCGGAGTTTTTAATGTAGGCTTCTATCAGACTAGGGGAAAAAATCATTAACTTAGTAGAATTGAAATCCTGTTAAAATAGTTCATATTTGTATTTAAATAATTCAATAATTGCATAGTTAATATGCACTATTTCATATCTCAATGCATGTAATAATAAATCTATAAAAACATAACCTGCAATTTAAGACTTTGCTGCTGAAAGTGGTGTTTATAGGGTCCTGTACAGTAATGATTAATGAATTTTTGTCTAATTCCTCTAAACCTATTTGTACATCACACAGACAATTTTATATAGCCTTCAGTGCTATAGGATACTAGTACCTCAGAAAACTCATGTATATATTTATATATATATATATATGTATAGATATATGTCAGTTCTGTTTGTACTCGCTCTACTCACAACATAGACTTGTAAAATCCTTCAACATAAATAAATAAGGACATGGCAAAAAAATATTGGTGTGAAAATTAAAATTTCAAAGTGTTTAATGTTAATGATGTTGGACTACAATGGTTTGATGTTTCATTCAAAGCAACAGTTTTTGATATAGAAAGGAAGCAAAATTAAAAACAAAATTGAAAGGAGTTTAATTGTGCACAACATATTTTGTTTTATTAGAATGAATGGTCAGCTTGTTTAGGTTGTTTTCATCTGAGAGGGAAATACTTGTTTTGGTGTATTTAAAGATTTTTTTTATGAAGAGTGGAGGAGGACAGTAGTATCTGCAGTTCACATGTGGACCTAAACCCTTGCATTTATCCACCTGACCCACCTTCACTCCTTGTCCTTTCTGAAAAATTCCGAAAAGCCTGGTTTGGGTCTCCTGGCCCTCTGAATCTCAATACCTCCCGTGCTTTGACTCTGCCATGCTTCCCCATGAGTCTTTCCTCTCACCAGCCCTTAACTAATGGACCATTAAAAACTTGTCAAGTGTCCTTGGACTAATCAATGGTTGCTATCTATGTAGCTTGAGAGCACACTGAAGAGTTTATTTGAGCACATTTGTTTGCACAAGACTCATTCTTTAGCAGTGGTTTCTGTGGGTTATCCCTCATCAGGATCAGCCCCTCCTAAACCTACCTGGCGAGATCATTTTACGAAACAAGGTCCTCTACGATTAAACATTTTTTCAGTAGGGGCCTTTGTTTGGCTTTTGACATGGAGAAGTAGAACAACAGCAGCACTGCTGCCAATCCAGCTTTAAAAAAACAGCCTTATTTTTATTCTTAAATAATTTTGATCACAAATAGAGCAAGTTATGTAACAAGCAGCTACCTAGTGAGTTAATTAGCGGTGAATTTTCTAGTTTGTATTCATCAGCAGTCATATTGCCAGAAGCCAAAGTCAGGAAGAAACCTTTTATGTTATTGTTCTAATACTCAACAGCTTGTGCCTTGAGTGAGAGAGAGGAAGAGAAGAAAGGTTGCCTGACTGACCAACTGCACCACAGTCTGATGATGGAAGAAAGCTATGAGGCCTTTATGGCCGCTTGGGAGATGGCGACAAATGCTCTGATGGTGTAGTTCCTGTTTGAGCTGGAACATGCAATCATTTCATGCAAAGCTGCAGAGGGGCAGAGTTCCACCTATTTGTTTATAAGGTCCAGCAAAGGCAGGTAGCTTTGAAAGTGTGTGTGGAAACATGATACATGTTAGAGAGATAAAGCTTTCATGGTTCAAATGCTCCCACAGGTACTGCATCTCAATAAAGAAAAAGGAATTGATGACAAATGTGTCCCACACAATCCTCATAATAGCTCTTCTTTCTAAATAGATACTTTTGACTATTCTGAAGGTACACAGTAATGTATAACACTTGCTTTGTCCCAAGGAGCATATATGCATTTTTAAAGACTATTCAAAATGCTCTGCTTGTTCAAGTGAAAGCTCTGTTAACAATCCCCTCAGTTGCTTTATTTTTTTGTTGTTTTGCAAGTTTCAATAAGAACAAAGGCTAGCTGTGAAAAAAATTTTCTGTGGAAGTTCAGACAGAACTGAGTAATAAATAGGGTTGTCTTACAAACAATAACTACAAATATATTTGTTTACTCAGTACCCTTGAGATCAGTTGTAAATTGTCTTCTTTACTGATGAACTTTAGTTGTCTACTGTTCATGGGAGTCTTTCCACTGGCTCTGGTAGGAGATAATGATTGGAATTAAAAACATCCTCAAAATTTCTGTACCCTCCAGTCTAGTCCTTACTCATGGGCAATCTGTCTGGCTGCCTCAGTCTGGGGTCAGAGAAAGGGATTTTAATGGAAGAAGACACGTGTGAGAAGTCCAGCACGAAGTGACCAAATTAAAGCAATATAGGGTAAAATCTAAAATAAAATCTGAAATAAGCAACCACTAATGAGCACTACTCAGTATTCAGAATGGCAAATTCATGGGGGCAAAGTAGAAGAGACTGAAATTAATCCAGCCTGGTATAAGATGCAAGGATGACTTTTCAAGCTATAAATACTTTTCTAATTTTCAGGTTCAGTTTTAAATTACTCAGAAAACACAAGAAAAGGAAAACACTACCAGTCAGCATTTATACCTGGTGTGCTTTGTGAGCATACTGGAAACACACTTGTCTGAAATTCTTGTGCATGTCTTTTTTACAAGAGCAAAAGCTCTTTTTGTGTATTCTGAGTGTAACTATATATGGGCGTGTTTCTCAGACTGTGTTTATGCCCTCCTTCCAGAGGAACAGCAACTTGGAGTCCTTTCTCTGAGGTACCTTTGAAGTCTGGGGTTGCAACCTGAATCCCCCAAACATCCCTCTTCCCTCCCCTCTGTCTAATCCTTTCCCTTGAAGGGCACAGCACAGAGCTTGGGGGACACAAGGGCAGCGTTATGGCTAGCACTTAATTTCATTTTCTCCCTGATGCAGGGTGTCTCTGGACTTTCAGCATTGAATGGAAGTCCTGCTATCGATGATTTCTTACCAATCTACCTATAGAAGTGATAACAAGAGAACTAAATGGTAAAATTGAGTCCACTCCTCAATGATTCATGGGGTTTTTTCATATTCTCTGTCTGCCTTGATAGTGAAACAAGGGGTCAGTACTGCCAATTGTCCTCACCATATTCTGCCAGTGTTACCCAAGACTTCTGTAATCTGAAATCAGTATTCTTCTCACTTTTATGAAAGATAAGTTATTGTAAAAGTGGATACCTAAACCATAATAAAAAACTGAGAGTATCAAGTAGATGGTGCCAGGGAGCAGAATGGTCCCCCTGTTATCCAGAAGGAGGCAGTCAGAGCTGCTGAGCTGCTTGGATGTTCATAAAGCTATGGCACCAGATGGAATCCATCCTAGGGTGATGAGGGAGCTGGCAGATGAGCTTGCAAAGCCACTCTCCATCATTTACCAGCAGTCTTGGCTCACTGATGAGGTTCCAGAGGACTGGAAGCTGGCCAGTGTGACACCCATTCACAAAAAGGGTGGGAAGGAGGATCCTGGTAATTACAGGCCAGTTAGCCTGGCCTCAGTACCTGGCAAAGTTATGTAGCAGTTTATATTGAGTGTCATCACACAGCACCTACAGGATGGCCAGGGTATCAGACCCAGCCAGCATGGCTTTAGGAGGGGTAGGTCGTGTTTGACCAATCTGATCTCCTCTCATAACCGAGTGACCCGCCTGGTGGATGCAGGAGAGGCTGTTGATGCTGTGTAACTGGACTTCAGCAAGGCTTTGCCACTGTTTCCCACAGCACACTCCTGGAAAAGCTGGCAGCCCACGGCTTGGACAGGGCACTCTTGGCTGGGTTAGGAACTGGCTGGATGGCCGGGCCCAGAGAGTGATGGTGAACGGTGCTGCATCCAACTGGCAGCCAGTCACCAGTGGTGTCCCTCAGGGCTCTGTGCTGGGACCAGTTCTGTTCAATATTTTTATTGATTACATGGATGAAGGTGTTGAGTCTTTCATCAGTAAATTTGCAGAAGACACTAAGCTGGGAGTGTGTGTTGATATGTTGGAAGGTAGGAGGGCTCTGCAGAGAGACCTGGAACAGTTGGATGGATGGGGAGAGTCCAATAAGATGAAGTTTAATAATTCCAAGTGCCTAGTCCTGCATTTTGGCCACAATAACCTCCTGCAGTGTTATAGGCTGGGGACGGTGTGGCTGGACAGTGCCCAGGCAGAAAGGGGCCTGGGGGTGCTGGTGACAGCCTGAGCATGAGCCAGCAGTGTGCCCTGGTGGCCAAGAAGGCCAACGGTATCCTGGCCTGGATCAGGAATAGTGTGGCCAGCAGGAGCAGGGAGATCATCCTTCCCCCGCACTCAGCACTGGTGAGGCTGCACCTTGAGTGCTGTGTCCAGTTCTGGGCCCCTCAGTTTGGGAAGGACACTGAGACGCTGAAGCGTGTCCAGAGGAGGTAATGAGGCTGGTGAAGGGCTTGGAACACAAGTCCTGGTGAGGAACGACTGAAGGAGCTGGGGTTGTTTAGCCTGGAGAAAAGGAGACTCAGGGGTGACCTTATCACTCTCTATAACTCTCTGAAAGGTGGCTGTAGTCAGGTGGGGGTTGGTCTCTTTCACCAGACAACAACTGACAGAACAAGAGGAAACAACCTTAAGCTGTCCCAAGGGAAATTTAGGTTGGATATTACAAAAAAGTTTTTTATGGAAAGAATGATAAAGTACTGGAATGGTCTGCCCGGGGAGGTGGTTGAGTCACCATCCCTGGATGTGTTTAAAAAAAGACTGGATGTGGCACTTGGTGCCATGGTTTAGTTGGTTAGGGCATGGATTGGACTTGATGATCTTAAAGGTCTCCTCCAACATACTAATTCTTTGATTCTGTGATTCTGTGAAGTTCTCTATCCTTAGCTCCAGCTGTCAAAGTTTGACAATACCAATAAGTAAATGCACAATTTTCAAAAGTTTCTACTGTTGCCTGTTTCCTTGCTTGCATTAAACAATTTTTAGAGAAATTATTCAACTGAAAACTTTTTATTTCCATTTTAAAGAGGCATTGACTCCTTTCTATTTATGTAAATGTTTCCCTCTACAGATGAGAAGAAAATGCAGAGGAATTTATTCTTGCTGAGAACTAATATTAATAGTTTAGGATGAGTTTGGCTTGATGGTTGCAACAGAAAAGTATCTGGTAAAAGGTACCTTACAACACACATTTTTTTGTGGATGTTTCCACTGCTTAACATTCACAGTGTGAATTGTTCTCAATGGGAGACAGGGAGGTTGGTTTCCTTTTGACACAGGCAGCGGCTGCTAACTCACTGATTAACTAAAAGCAATGGCATTGTTGCTGAGTGAGTCATTAGCATCGTCAGTGAAAAGCATTAATGAGGAGGGAAAAAAACTCCAATTGCTTAGAAAAAAGCACAAAGCACATGATGGAGTATTTTAATTTGTTCAAAAATAGTTTCTGTTCCTCTGCTGGTATAATTAAGGCTTTATTAATTTAGAATGGGAACAGATGAGAACATGAGGCTTTGTGTGTCTGCATCAGCTCAGGCACGGCTCATAAGCTTGAAGAGAGACCACCAGGAACCACAAGATTTCAGGGGCAAAGGTTCCTTCATGGTAAAGACTGTGGGAGAAATTAATATCAGCCTCCTCTGAACTGATGTCTACTTCTGTATCAGATTTTTGCAGCGTGCCGGTATGAAAAATGGGCAGACTTCAAAAGTTTGACTGTTTAATCATGTTCAGTATAATTTATTTTCTGTAGGCTTCCAATAAGAACCTACAAGTAACATGCAAAACAAGCAAAATCCTACTCCTTTGCATGTAAATGGCAATGGACATTGGAGGAGTTCATCCATAATGTACTAATGTTCCAACAACAAATTTAATATATCTGTGTAGAAATTACCTTCAGAAATTCGTCAGTCAAAAAGCCATTGAAAACTATGATAAACTCATGTTTTGGAATTAGTAAAGTCTCTATCAGGCTCCAAGTCTCATCTTGGAAATCCAGACTTGGAATCTAATTTCATTTTTTAACCTTAAAAAGTCTGGATCAACATTCCACTATTATCTGCAGGAGTACTGCACAGAAGTTCAGAAATTAATTTTTTTCTTACTGATTCCACTGAACATATTCGAAGAAAACAAAGCATGACCTTGTCTAGATCATACACTTGTATGTATAGACACTGGAAGTGACTTGTGATGTTCAACACATCAAGGAATCATAGAATCATGGAATGGTTTGGGTTGGACAGGACATTGAAGATCACCTAGTTTCAACTATCCTGCCATGGGCAGGGACACCACCTAGACCAGGTTACTCAGAAAGGGATCAAAATGATTCATGAGTGAAGAATGAAGGTTTATCCCTGACAGGCTCTGTGTGTCTTGAAACACAGACTCAGAAAAATCACAGAATAATTTAGGTGGAAAGGCATCTCCTAAGGTCCATTCTACTCTGAATCTTCTGCTTGAGGTCTAGTCAGATTATCTTTCCCAAGGGTTGTGTCCAGTCAGGTCATCCAAGGATGGGGGTTCTCTAATGTCCCTGGGCACTGTTCTAATATTGGACCACCCTCATGCCAAAAAATGTTTTACTGATATCTAACAGGAATTTCTCAGGTCTTCCGTGTTCTCAGATCAGGCAGTGGCAGACAGCCAGAACACCTCCCTTGAGCCTTCTCTTCTTCATAGGCTCTTAAAGAAGTACAGTGCACTTGACTCCTACAGATCTGCACTGCTTCCTAATATCAGGCAGAGTTCCTTGCTCGGTAGCCAGACTGTGACAACACTCATTTCTACAGACTTTTCTCCTCTATTTGTACCAGGTACCCTGTCACTCTCAAAAATGCTATTTTAAGGGCATCATGACTTTTAATCTATTTGCTGGCATACCTTGCTCTACCCACAGGAAAGCACAGCAGCCACTGAGACAGGCACAGAAAAGTTGTGCCTGCCATTCTCATCCTGCATCCACCTGTGTGGAGGTGTTCCACTCCTGTGCACACAGGGCTAACATCTGCAGGAAGGCCCATCTGAACAGAAGTGGGATTTGAGCCCAGCACTAGGTCCAGATTTAAGAAGCCAAAAATTTCTGTATATTGACTACCACACTATGTGAATCCAGACATGTTGAAATCTCAGCACTGAGATATTACAATATTATTTGAGGATACAATACAAAATAAAAATGAGAGAAAAATGGGAACAACAAAGTATAGATGGAGGCTTGCAGCTGTGGAACACATTCTTTATTCTGCATTTCTTTACTAAACAGAAGCTGAAAATAAAAGGTTGGACAGCCCAACTATTTCCCCATTTATCTTCAAGAGAAATACATTTTTTTTACTCACTATTATAGAATCATAGAATCTAAGGCTGGAAAAGACCTGCAAGATCATCAAGTCCCCAATCTTTGACTAGGTTTAATACTTTAATACTGATTTCAAGGAGATTTGTAAGTGAGTCTGGGCAGAGGTCTTTTTAGGGCCTGTGTAAGCTTGGTTTTCAAAGGTAGTAGAGTAACATGGCAAACAGGATGCATGCAGACTCCCCAAGTGGGGCCCTTGAACAGCATTGCTGTTCATGACAGACCACCCAAGCATCTGTTTGATGCTTCTGCTCTGGGCCCACACAACTAAACGGGATGTCTGGTCCATGTGAGCATGGAAGCCACTGGGAAACCTCCAGGCTTCACTGCATAGGACAAGTTTGCCTTAGGATCTTGTTCTCAGTGTAAGTGTTGCAGTTGCATGACAAGTAGCTAAACTTAGTGTAGGAGATTGGACTCGATGACATCCACCCTAAATTTTACCGTGGTTCTGCGAAGTGCCAGATTAAATGTTAAGACTTTTCCCTTCCCTCTGAGGTCTTCCATAATTTGGTATTGCAAAGGCTGATGATTCAAGGGTGTTGAAGGAATGTTTTAGGTCTAACCTGCCCTGAAGTTTTTGAGGCTTTCATGTCTGATCCAACATTCAGGTTCATGTGGCCCTCATGGGGCCTTTTGGAAAGCAGCAATACTTTAAGAACAGCTCCATGTAAGAACCTAAGTGAAGTTGGCACCTACAATATTCCTGGACAGCAGCACATTGCAATATCTAATTTTTAGTCATGCTTCTCTCTAGGCCATTAAAGTTCTCATTGAATTCACTGGGCTGATTGAATATCTAAGATCTAGTTCAAGAAAATACAGCAAGGAAGATGTAAAATAGCTAATGAGTGATATTTGCAATTTCTCTCTCCATGCAAAATGGTACAGTTCAAACCAGAAGGCTTGAGGAGCTCTCTGGTAAACGGCAGAGTATCTCATGGCTGTTATCCACAACTACATAGGAGATGTGGCTCTGACATGATGCAAACAACAAAGAGAATAATCTTGTTCTTCCCGTCTCAGGTGAGACTTCTAATAAGTGATTAAGGCAGAAAATAGGACAGGATCCCAGCTGTGCAATTGCTCTTGTTCACCAGATGTGACAGGGTGATTATACAAACCCCAGCAGGTGCCACAGCAGGAGCAAGGAGGGAAGGGATCTGCCTGAGAAGGGGGATTTGTGGGGCTTCGATTCCCCAGGCAAGAATCCAAGGAGATTTTTAGAGGGAGTGTCAAAACCCAGGAATGGCTGGTGCTTGGAAGGTTGCAGTGATCAAGATTTTGAAGGTCATATACATTTTAGCAGGCAGTTAATACATCTAAGAAATCAGTCTCCTTGTTTGGAATTGATCCTGTTTATTATATAAATAAATAGATAAATAAACAGAATATTTTTCTTAAATTACACTACATAGCACATAGGGCTTCAGGGAAGAAAAGAATCTATTTAACAGTCTTTGTATATTGCATAATTCTACTAAAATCATATTTAAAATCCATTAATCATTTCACTGCAAGCTTGTCTTTTAAAATGATGGATATTTTCCAAAATTTAGTAGTTTCATAATATTTTTTATATCAAACCCCTCAATCTCAAATACTAAAAGCAATGATTTTAGAGAGTGAAAGAAAAAGAAACATCATCACTTCTCTGATGTTCTACACTGAACAGCAGAGTAGTTCATATTGATTAACATTTTTTTTCTGAAAGTGTTGCAGACTTCTGGTTACCAGGAACCCTGGAAAACCCTGTGTATTTGCACTTTAGTTTAGCAAACAGAAGCCTTGCTGTTCCCTTTTTGTTTAGGAAGGTTTAGATCAGCATTAACAAGCTGGTAAAATATTTTGCTCTAAATTTTTAGAAGGGTCTACGATAGGTCACATTGCTATGTTGTCATGGTGATGAGAAGTGCAGATGTCAAGTAGAAAGTGGAAAGTGGTGATATTGATGGTTTGATTATTAAAAGACATGATTAAAGCAGCTTTCAGAGGGCTCAGATGTTCTCTCTTCCAACAGATTACTCAGACTTCAGTAGCTGGAGGCTCAATCTGCCACAGAGACCACCACACCCAGCAACCCTCAGGCTTTTGGTTTCAGCAGACTGTGCATATGACCATTAGTAAGGTATTGATGTGAAACAAATGCATTAGTTTCCTTTTTGCACAAAGACAAAACCATCCTACAGACTGAGGTCCTGCAGCTGCTTGAAGTACCTGTAAATTTAATAAGGACTATTTTTAGCTGGTTGAATTTGATATTCAGTAAATGGAATGTTACTCTTGGTAAAGCTTCTAAAGGTATTTCAGAATTAAATTAGAATTAAAATTATAATTTACCAGAATGTGGAGGAAAAAAAAAGTTCACACATGAATTGCCAACATATAGTACAAAATAGGGTGAGTAGGAATTTAAAAAGCAGGCTTGACCCTACTGAAGGGTTCCCTACTGCTGCAGGGGAGTAGTGGCAGTGACCAGGGTCCTTAACAAGGATGAATACACCGAAGCCGTTCTTCTCTTTCCGTTCTGCCTTTGTTCACATGTTTACTTAGTACCTTCTTGATATTGCCTTTGTGCTCACACCACAGAGAGATGCTCTCACACATGAGCTCGATACATGTTCTTGGTTTGGAACAGGAATATATGTTTGGTTTGGGTCAGGAATACACAAGCATGTGACATACGAGGAGAGGCTGAGAGAGATGGGCTTGTTCAGCCAGGAGAAGAGATGGCTTTGGAGGGGGCTGTGTCCTTCACCCAGCCACCTTATGGGCAGTGTTAGGAACCCCACAGCCATACTCTTAGTGCACACTGAAAAGACAGGAGACAACCAACACAAGCTGCAACAAGAAAAATTATGGTTGAACATAGGGAGAAAGAAGATTCATTGCAAGTTTGGTCAGGCCCTGGAACAGATGCCAGTGAGGTTGTGCATCCTCAGAGGTACTGAGACTCAGATGGATGCAACCCTGAGATATCTACTCTAGCTTTAAAGATAGCCTTTCTCTGAGTGGAAATTAGGAACAAATTACTTCCAAATTAAGTTATTTTATGATTCAGTGTTTTTCAGATTTAAGTTAGAGATACAAATCAGTCTTCTGATAAGAAAACCCAGACTTCTTCTATGCAATGCAAATGCCCAACAAACATCCTGGTTTGCTTTTCTGTATAGTTTTAGTGACATTTTAAAGCCTTTTTATATTGACTGGTCAATAATTCCAAGACCACACTTCACAGAAACGTCAGTGCATTTAGCTTTAGGTATTTCAGCCTGTTCTTCTCTTTATGTCTGTGAAACAGTTGTTGCTCAGCCAGGGACCCCTGAAATCTGCAACACAGGCATTTCTGCTATAGATAAGGCCAGGGACTTCTGTGGGGGACCACTAGCTTAATGATAAATTCATTTGCACAGCTCAAAACTAGCAGTGGGGAAATGGTGAAAAAGACACTCCTCATTCCCATCCATTTCCCTCCTCCTCAGCTGTTGACTACTTTCTTTCCCAGTGGGATCCATCTTGCCAAAAGGCCAAAACCTAGAGGCAGATCCAAGAACAACAGCAGATATATCTATTTATGTGGCACACAACTGTGATGATTCTTCAAGCAAGAGTACCAGTCTTCCCCACTCTGCAGCCTATATTCCCTGCCCAATCAAACCATGTTTTCACCCCTTGGCATCAGCTGAAATATCTCCTATCCCTGTTTCTGACTGCAGCCATCATGAGCCTTCTCACATCCTACAGAACCTTTTCTGACTCTTGGATTGTAATTTTCTAGTTACAAAAGAATTTCTTGGCATCATCTGCTTCAGGTGCAGTTAGGATTTTGGGCTAGTCTCATCGTAGCAAGGATGCCACTCACACACGTCTTACAGGCAAGGAGAGGGACATGTGGACTTACATTAGCATGAGCTGCACTTTTGAGGGTCAATCTGCTGAGAGTTTATTGGGGTATTTTTTGTCCTGCTCAGGAGATAAGTCCCCAGATGCAACACAAGTAAATCTGTGTTGCTGGTTGTGTGAACAACGATCCCATAATCAGATCTTATGTATTGATGGACAACCAAACAAATGTAGTGCTAAGAGAGAGAGGAGTCAAGACCAGAGGGATTTAACTGAAGTACAAGTTAATGTCTAAGTGTTTAATGAATTTTATTATCCTACAGTCCTCAAGATTTCCCAGTGTTTTCAGGTCCAGTGCTCTTTGGCTTAGAATGCATCCAATTAGATGACAGTTCAAAATGGTGTGTTCTGGAGGCAGACATTTCCTTCCCCCAACAACAACACTATTTTATGTGGGCTGCAGCACACAGCATGGAGATCTGAGCTTCTTCTCCAGAGCTGTGTTGCCAAAAATAGTGATGCTCACAGAGAATGGAAGAAAGCAAGCATGTATTTCTCAGCAGAAATCTTGGTGGTGAAGAGTGGGGTCGAAAATCTTTTACAACAGACTGCATGAGCCAAAGGAACATGTTCTGCATTAGTCTGTGCAGCTGTGAAAAAAAGAAGTAGCTGACCCTTCCCAGAAGCCCACAGAGACACCTGCAGGGACAGCCCAGATCCAGCCAGGCTGATGCTTGGACAAAAACCCAGTGACTGAAAATAATCTGATTGGGCAGGTGCACCAAAAGGAACTGAAAAGGGCTTCAGAGGTCAGAGGCAGTAAGTGGAAATCTTATACATTAATTCAAGTATGTTGACCTCTGCCACATTTTTTCCAGATAAGTAGAAATCTGACTCATTTCCAAGATGTAAAATTAATTTGATAGAATAGCAAAGGGAGTTTTCAAAAAGCAGCTTGACTGTAAGTGCTCTGAGGACATTATTTAAAATGTAGTTAGGTGACAATCTGAATGAACTCCTCTGTATATACAATGACATTTTGCTTCATTCAAATGTTACCTTTGGTAACCAGGATTTTGCCTAGCCCTTTCAGATGGCATTTGTTCAAAAGCCTGAAATGAAACAATGATCACAGGGATTTCAGTTTAAATAATTTCACTGTGTAGGGAATAGTAGTAAAGCTGTAATTATTCATTGGGTGATGCTCAGCTTCTGAAATGAAGGGAAACCTCCAACTGAGAGTACAGACACTGCAGCGGAATTAGCAATGATGCATTGTGACCTCCATTTTCTGTAACTGTCACAGCTGCTATCACAATTAGGATCATTATTCCATCAGGAGGTAATGCTCCCTATATAGAAGGAGAGGAAATGTTTGTTTAATCATTCGGTGATGACTTGTTCAGAGGTCACAAGTTCTGTTGCGGCTTTGATGCTTCTGCTGCTGGGTGAAGATTGCTATTCAATCACCTCTGTCTGTTAATGGTTTGTATGAAAGAGTTGTTGTTCAAAATCTGTTCTACAATGGATTTTTGGACCCATATTTTAGGATTAAGCACCTTAGTTAGAGGGATTGGCAGAAAAGAAATTGAAGACCTGCTGAGGGCCATACTATGGAAGGTGCAAAAGACTTCCACTCATGTCAATGGACATTTAAAGGAGCAAACCATTCAATTTTGTTAAGACTTTTGTTCTAAAAAACCAGCTTGAGTTTTACACAAGAAGAAGAGATCAGTACTTTAGAGCAAGTATTCTACACTGAATAGCTGCATCCAGCCCACCCATAATGAATAGTTTCATGAACAATAAAAGATCGATCTCAACACTTCACTAGAAAACAGATTAATGTCAAATTCGTGGGTAACTAAACTATCAATTTCAGTTGTACACAATCTCATTTTGAAATACATATTTCTATATTTTTTTTTAAATTTTTATTTTAAACTGGCCATGTCACAAGGGGAGGATGCTGAAGCAAAGTATCTATTGTACCTATCAATTACAATCCTCTTAGTAGTAATAGAGGGTAAGAGATGCTCTTACTCCATCTTTTCTCTCCTAGGATACACTTCTGCCCACATGGATTAATTTCTGTCTCTTCCACAGAGGTATCATAGTGAAGGCATTCCCTCATTTTCCAGACTTTGGCTCCAAAGGTGTTAATGTTCGTTACTCAGTAACCACTTTATTCACTTCACTGACTTGTTTTTGGCAATCCCCTCTAAGAAGAGTGGCAACATTAGCAGTTAGGTG